>VVHJ01019005.1:100251-116919 GCA_015107715.1 Tylochromis polylepis
GGTGCCGGTGGGGGGGGGGGGGGGGGGGGCTCATTTAGTATGCATAATATGAATTAGCAAATCTGCCATTGCCTCGCACTCAGCCACTTGCATGCAGGTTCTTCCTGTTCTTCCTAAGTTTTCTTGCAAAATGGAAAAAGATCTCTGCTTAATTTTTAACTCAGGAGGTCCTGAAACCCAAATCTAGTACTGTGTTGTGTTGGTTAAAGGAAAGAAGAAGAAAAAAATGCCAGTACACATGAACAAATCCTTGCCTTGAGCACACGGCTAGTTGCTAGCTGTGTAAATTAAAACTGTCATCAGAAGCAAAGCATTTAAACGAACACTTGCCGGGACACTCGGCACACTTACAGTAACATACGTTGCTGTCAGATTGTGTAACATCATCTTTATTTTAACTGTCTCCTCCGCTGTGCAGCATTTGTCTGGTTTACAGTGACACACACAGATGTGGAGGAGACACACAAATCTTGCAACAGAGATAAGAGGACATTTTCCTGCTGAACTGAAATGAAAAGTGTCCATGACGACAACTTTGACTTGATAGCTTAATAACATGTTGCTGGTGTTTGATGAATGTTAGCCCCACTCCCTGGCTGATGGGGTCGAGCCCTTGTTTGTAACATATGTTAAGCAAGATGGAAATGCTCAGCCATGGTGCTTATTTCATGTCCTACGTATTTACTGGAACATCAAAAATACCACATTAGTAAAAGAATTTTAAACTGTTGATTGATTAGTTGGTTTTCAAATTCATCCATAATACTTTTGAGAATAATTTCAAATCATTAAAGCCGCAATGACTGCTTTAGAAACGGAACTAAATTATGCTTACCACTTCATGTTATATAAGCAAAGTCACACAGGCATGAAAAGGAAAAGCATGGCTTTGAATAAAAGCACAGTTTTTCCCCTGCACTATTGTGTAATGCACTGTCTGAGTGATTGATAGATCACAACATTTAACAAAATGATCTTTCACTGTTTCTAAAAATGTTTCTGATATTTTCAGTGTGCATTTATCACCATGATCTCACTTGCATATCTGGGGATCAGTTAGCTTTGTGTCATATTCTATTTAATCCGTACCTACTGGCAAACCGGTGGTGATCAGAGGGGTTATAATTAACACAAAGGAACTTTCTCCAACACACACATAAATCATGCGCACCTCAATGGTACTTCACTCCCACGCAACATCCTCTCTTTGGTTACACCACCTACTCACTGCAATGATACTGTACCACACACACTCACACACAAAGACCACCCACTCATTCCAGTGATATTGCAGATTGAATACGCAGGGTGTGAGGGTGGAGGGATGGGAGTACAGAGAGAAATGGTGTGAGCTGTGTGCACATATTGCTTCAAGGCAACTGCTCTTTTCGAGTATCGCTACTGCCAAATCCCTAATGAAAACACACTAATGCATGCACACGCATGCACACATACACGCAGATCTGCCAATAAAATAGTGGTGTATGTCATTCAAGCATATGACCTTTGGGCCAAACCAAACACCAAAAGATAGTGTCAGAGCTAAAATGTGCCCCTCCATTTCTCTATAAATCTGTTAATTAGTCATTACTTGCTCAGTTATTTACACATCCATTTAGCTGACCTGCGACACTGACAGAGAACACATGCAGGACAAAGGGCATCATCTGATCTCACAAACCCTGATCTCATTTGCTGGATTAAGAGAAGGAGGCCATCTTGAAAAGAGTCCTCCAATCAGCCTGCTGTGGGTAACCCAACTGCTGTACCACAATGCATAGGTCAAGTGCTGATTGGTTGAAAAGTTGACTTAAAAAGAAAAGGGAACCATAGACAGTAACAAAGATGGATTTAGCTTTAGGGTAAAAACTGAAGCCAAACAAAAGTTCCTTAAACTTGTATTCGCCTTCATAGCCACCAGGGGGCGATAGCTGTGACAGCAATAAGACTGCTGGTCCTTGAACTCATTGAAAAACCGCCCTCTGCCCACATCTCATTAAATACTTTCCTGATGAGTATATGGATTCAGTTATTCATTTCAGGTCATACTGAATAAAACCTATAATTTTATATATTTTGGCTTTAAAATCATCCATCCATTTTTGTCTGCTTATCTAGGACTGGGTTGCGGGGACAGCAACCTAAGCAGAAAAGCCTAGACCTCCCTCTCCCCAGCCACCTCCTCCAGCTTATCTAGGGGAACACCGAGGCATTCCCAGCCAGCCAAGAGATGTAATCTCTCCAGTGTGTCCTGGGTCAGCACCGGTGTCTCCTTCCAGTGGGACATGCCCAGAATACCTCACCCGGCAGGCGCCCAGAGGCAACCTGTCAGAAGCCTGAACCACTTCAACTGGCTTCTTTTGATGTGGAGGAGCAGCGCCTCGACACTGAGCCCCTTTGGAATGACTGAACACCTCACCCTGTCCCTAACGGAGAAGCCAGCCACCCTTTAGTGAAAGCTACAAGCCATTTGGTCCCTGTAAAACCACTGTAGGAGCTTGGTCCACGTTGCCACACTAAGCCGAACTGATTTCCAGGGGGTGTTGGACTCCACCAGAGCTGCTCTTTGTCACGATTCTGTGCATAATTTTCATGGACAGAATTTCTAGGCGTAGCCAGGTGGTGGAAGGCTTTCACTTTGGGTGCCTCGGAATTTAATCTCTGCTTTATGCAGATGATGTGGTTCTGTTGGCTTCATCAGGGGGTGGTGTTACGGTCACTGACCTCTAGGGGCTCTCCCCATGCGAGAGAGCTCTTTCTCCTCCTCCTGTGTTTTAGAGCTGCCTCATAAGCACAGCTGAGATGTGTTGCAGCTCGTCAGCCACTGCATAAAGACTGCCATCTCAAAACACCATGCCTTTTTTCTTTCCCTTTTTTCTGGGCTTTGAGCTGCAGTGATTTGGGTCGCGGACTGTAGCTGTGTGAACCTATGAAGCTTGGCATGACTTTGGTTTTTGGTTGTGAGTAAAGGTGTCTTCCCAGTGATAACTGTAGTGATCCACAGCAGAAGCAGGTAGGGGTTCTCTGCCATTTTTGTTTCTGCCATGTTCTCCTGTTTTGTGGCTAGACAGGGAGCTCAGCCATTGTACTTTTTCTTATAGATGGTGGTCTTACTTTTTTGTTTTAGCTTGAAAGGGGTGTTTTGTTTGTTGTTTTGGCCTTGGAGACCCTGACGCTTGGAGTGTCCCTGTGTTTTATTTTGGTCCTAGTTGGTTCGTTTGTTTAATTGTAAAATAAATGGTGCTTTACAGATGTTAACTTTGTGGCATCCCACCCCAGATAATACCTTGCTTTCAAGTGGGGTGTAACAGGTAGCCTCTAGCTCGCACCTCAGCACCTCAAAATCAGCACATCCAGATCTAAGGCCATGGTCCTTAGCCTGAAAACGGTAGAGTGAGCACTCTGAGTCAAGGACGAGGTGTCTTCCTGAGTGGAGCAGTTTAGGTACCTTGGATCTTGCTCACAAGTGAGAGGAGGGCAAAAGATTGACAGATGAATTGGGACAGTGGATGCAGTGATGCGGACGCTTTTATTGGTCCATCACAGTGAAGACAGAGCTGAGCATAAAAACAAGTTCTCAGTTTACTAGTTGATCTATGTCCATATCCTCACCTGTAGTTATGAGCCATGGGTAGTAACCGAAAGAATGAGATCGCAGATGCAACCAGCTGAAATTTTTAGCTTTTCTAGGGATCAAAAAGGAGGATTATCCCAGAGTACACGCATTAACTTCCATGTTATCATAGAGCAAATTCAGACAGGAAGAAACATCCCTGGTGGGGAAGAATCCTGAGCTAGTTACTTGAGACACAAGGTTGTTTTCCCATGGTTCGATACCTATAGGCTGAGGATGCTTCCCTGCACTTTTAGTTTGGGGTTGAGCTTACATGACAGGTGTCAGTTCAGGGTTCCCAGCCTTCTTGGACTCTCTGGGTGGAGTAATTTGGATGCTTTACCCTGGAGCTATTTGATCAAACATTTCATCTTTCAACCTAAATTAATCTATATTAACTGAAATAAAGCCTGTGTGATGTGAGAATAGATTGCCACAAATAAAATGTTATCAGTTGTAGAGCAAATTCCTATTTAAATGTAAGAACTTTGGCAGACAAAAGCTAATTGTTGTGCATTTTCATCTATTCATTACTCTGAATAAATATTTAGTTGGATGCACTGAGGCAAAGGTCATGCCAACTTCCCAGTAGGAAGCCATTAAATGAGTGCAGAAGCAGGCACAATGATGTATTTTGCAGTCAAAATGTGCTATATCATATGTTGAAAACAAAGCTTTTATATTTATATCATGTGCTCCAATTATTGGTCACATGCTCTTTTAGATGCAAATTGTGTTGTGCTTGTTATCATGTCCATTATGTAATGTGTGTGGTGGGTTTTTTGTTTGTTTTTGTTTTTCCCCCATATGCTAGGAGACGTATCGGTAACAAACAGAATCCAGCCAACTTGTGGGGTGGGGCCAACTTTTTGGAAGCTGACAGCTGGAACAGCTACTTGTATAACTGAATGTATTCCTGCTCTGTTTACCTGTTTGTTCCCATTTCCTCCTCCCCCACCACCCCCACCTTTTCTCTCTCGCTCCCTCTCTCTCATTTCTCAGGGGATGCCAAGCCCAGAAGTGATGGTAGATATTTCCGGAAGTTTTCCCACCAGCAGAACCATCATCCTGCTCCTTTCCTCCATTTTGCGAGTCCCTAACACACTAAATATTTCATAAACAATCTCAGTAGATGGTGTGGTTTTTGCTAATAAAACAAATAAAACATTTATTTTCTCAACATTCAACAGCTGCCACTACCAAAATCACTGTAATCCTGTTGTTCCCCGTCTACCTCCCTCACAACCCGGTGCTTTTCTGTCCTCCTGCTCGGCACATCTCTGGCCCCTCGGTGCCCTCTGTGCACCCACGTGTGTGTGTAGCTGGCACATACACATTAAATACACATTAAATATTCGTGATATTTATCAAGAACACACAAATGCATACTACAAACAGGCGCAGTTACAGGTGCTTTTCTTTTCCCCAAATCTCAGTAGCTCATTAATTTGTTACTTCAGTTTATATTAAAGTAATGGAAAGCCCCTGCAGAGCTTGGCAGGGCATTGAGTTACTGGTTGCAGTTAGCACCTCTTCTTGTTATGAGTGAGAAACTGGTGGCTAAAACCAGCTCAAATGGTAAATGATTTAGAGCATCCACTGCTATGCAAGTGCAAACATGCTGTCCAAAAAGCAAAGGTTTTCATGGGCCTTTATCCCCAGGAGAGGGCAAGTCATTACATGCACAGTCAGCTGTCTGTGGCATGCTTTCCTTTTCCCCATCAGTAACTACTTTAACAAGAAAAAAAATCTTCTCACTTCATAACAGAAATGCATATATAATAAGTGTGTAGGACATAAATGTTTCACTTGCAGCAAAAAAACATGAAGGTGAGATTTTGGGCTCTGGGCCAAAGCATGATAGGCATTTTCTTTTCTGCTCTCTGAAATGTTGCTTGCAAACAACTGGTTAATCTAGGAAAAAATAACCACCAGATAAATCTATGATGAATTCAGTCATTAGCGGCGATTCGATTCCTGTAATTGCTTTGAAGGGATGTTCCGTTGTTTATATAATCACTGTAAGTAAAATGCTAAAAGTTTGATGATGAGCATCATTTGGAATTGCAAAAAAAATGAAAGCTTTCATCCCAGCAACCACTGGTTCACACACACAGAGAAACATACACAACATACCTCATGAAATATGTTTGTGTAACTACAGCTCTTTGAAGTGTGCCACGCTGCCCTAATCCCTCCCCAACAGTCACATGACATGATTATATAAAAGCTTATTGTCAGTCAATATCATCTTCCCATCAGGCTCTCTGTGCATCAATACGGTGCAAAAGAGGAATCAAAAAGAGAGAGACTGCATTATAGTAAGACTGCATCATCCTACATGAAGAATATTTAGTGAAAGATTACTCTGTGCGCACAAAAATCTAAAAACTTTCTGAGCACAGATAATAAATCATTTGCTCTCATACTGAAGCGAAACAAGTCGCAATTAATGTTTTCATTAGGAACACTTATTGGAGCCAGCATTTACTGAGCTCTAATGCAGTGAAGCACTTTACTATTTTTTTTTCCTATCTTCTCATTTATACCTCTTTTTTTTCACTTTGATTTTTTTCTTCCCCGCTCTCCTCTCCTCTCCGGCTTTCTCCGGTATATTCTGTTTATGAAATGTTGGCAGAACACCGATGTCGTACACAGCTTTTCCCTCTAATGAGCTGCCAATGTGCGTGCGCTTGTGCGTTTGTTTTGGTGTGCATGCGAGACGCAGTGACATGCAGTGATGTCCCAGATTTAGATGCTTTCAGATTCAGTAGCCAGGTTCAATGCTACACCACACAGAAATCTGTAGCTACTTGTTTTTATTAATCTATAGCCATAGTAGGATGTCAGCTACAGCGTTTCCTGCATTGCAAACGCTTACTATAAGTAATACTAAGGCCTTTAACCATTCAGATTTTAACTTTCAGATTTTCTGGCATTATTACAAAAAAAATAAAAAGATGTATTTTAAAAAAATGAGATGGAAAGGATCTGAAAGCTACCACAGCAATGTTTTGGAATAAAACAGTCCAAAATACAGCCATATCATTGAATTAACATGTTGAATATAAGAGATCAAGATTAACTTACTCTTTTCTGACAATGAAGGTCTTGAATCTTGAATAATTATTTTTATATATTCGTCTGGTTTGCCAATGACAACACTAACACCAAACCTGAGCATGTTTATCTTAGTTTTCTGTGACGTAGTGAGCGGCCATAATTGCTCCCATTGATCCTGGATCTTACAGCTTCTCACGTAATTTCTAAAATAATTATAGCAAAAGACGACACAAGCTTTAGATATAAAACTGTCCTTTTTGTGTACACATTTTATGCTAAAGTGACATAACGAGCCTATAATGACAGCACATGACTTCACCAAACCAATCTCCTGTTGTCCAATTTTCATGAATCTGTGTGAACTGGAGCTCAGTTTCCTGTTCTGATCTGACCACAGCCAGTGTGGTCTTCTGCTGCTGCAGAGATGCTCTTCTGCACACCTTGGTTGTAATGAGCGGCTATTCAAGCTCAAAGCATTCCGGCCATTCTCTTCTGACCTCTGCCATCAATGAGGCGCTCTCACCCGGAGGACTGCCGCTCACTGGATATTTTCTCTTTTTCAGACTAATCTCTGTAAAATGGCTGAACTGGAAAATCCCAGTAGATTGGCAGTTCGTGAAATACTCAAACCAGCTGATCTGGCACCAACCGCCATGCCAGCCACTTTAAATCACTAAATCACCTTTCTTCTACATGCCTAGATGTACTAAGTTGCTGCAATGTGACTGCCTAATTAGATAGTTGTGTAAAGGAGCAGTTGATCAAGTGTACCAGTGAATGTATACTGACTGACTTGGTTCACTCATTTGGCTACAAAACACCTGCATCACACCTTCTCCCTGACTGCAGCCTAGCAGACCTGGCACAGTGTTTAAACAGCGTAGGGAAAGGTCTAGGCGAGCACTACTGTTGCTGTTTCTGTTTCTTGCTCTTCCTACTGTCTCAGTGAAGAGGAAACTTCCTGATGAGTGGGGGTGAAAGACTCAAAGAGGAGGCTGATGCAACAGGAGGAAGGCAAGAAGAAGAAGAGCGAGGTGATAAAGAATCGAAAGCAAGAAGAAGAAAGTCAATGATGTGAACAAAACGACACACCATTCACCTTGGGCACCTCCCCTCGTGTCTGTGCGTGTATGTGTGTGTAACTCCTTATATAAGGGGGAGGTGAACAGCCTACGCCAATGTATAAATACCCACGATGCCGCTGGTGGAGCAGGGAGAAGGGTCAGAGTGAGTCAGCACACCCATATCACTCCTCCTCTTTCTCTTTCTCCCTTCTATCAATCCATCCGCTCTTCTTCTCCTCTATACTCCTCCTCCTCCATCTCTACAGCGATCATTTTTCATGTTGTTACACAAAAACACAGAGGATTTCACTTGGCAGGGAAAACTGTGACCTTCGGTTGGTCATGCTCATAAAGACAAGTAGGGGTGTAAACAAAGTAAAACGATCAATTAGACTTTCACAAAAGGAGCCTTTTCACTGTTGCTTTTATGCAAAGCTTTCCAGGAGACCTGTCCAATCCTTAAAGATCATCAAAAGGTTATATTTGTTAGATTTCAGGCACATTTAACATCTATTCTTTTTATTTTGCTACTTCAACAGAGGCCATCTGTTCAAGTGGTCCTTGAACACTTGCTCCTTTCATTTCACTCCTCTCAGGATGCTCCATATGTTTGTGGCATGTGGCTGTGACTATGGCTGCATTTAGACAGATTCTTCTCCAGCAGGAAACACATAAAAATACTTAAAAATCTGCTATAAAAACAAGACGCGTGTTAACTAAATAATTTGACAGCTTACTATAGGGGGAGTCCACTGCAAGGCAATTACTAACTATCAGTCCTAAAGCCACAAACGGGCCACAGCTTTTGAAAAAGGGGAAGGGAGAAGCAACAATAACACTGTGTGGCTTCAGTACATGATAACATGCAGTCCTTATAAGCAGGAACATGCCGCTTTCTTATATTTCATTTCATATTCCTTGAATTACAGATAATAAATTACGCAAAATATCGGCACACTTGTAATAAGAAGACACTTTTTAAAAAAATAATGTATTGTTTCTCGTTCAATAGCTATTCTAATGTTAAATAGGAAAACAACAGAGTGACAAAACAATAAAACTGCCTTTTCAGGAGACACTACAGTCTGTCTGGCTTCTCGCGCCGTTCGATTTCAGTTTCAGCTCTGTGCCAGCACTGTAAAAGTTTTGGCACAGAGTGATTTCACGTGGCCCAGCTAACACCTCCACCCTTATCCTCTCTCTCTGTGTCTCTCATCCGCTCCATCTCTAGCTCATTCACTGCATTCACTTTCTTTCATTCACTCCATCTCCTTCTCTTGATTTCTGTCCATTGTGGCCTTTCACTCTCTTTCTTTTCCTCCTTTCATCCCACGCTCTGCTTCATTCATCCCTCTCTTTATCCTGTCACCTACTCTCACTCACCCTACTCGCATGATCACATTTTTCGGCTGGGCTCGCCATCCACCTCACGGTTAATATATTTGCTTTTTAATCACATTCGTGCAACTGCAAACTTTCAGATCGGGGCGCTTCCTAATGTTTGCACAGTCTGCAGCTGAGCCACTGCTGTGTGGGTGTTACGTAGGTGTCTTGCTTTTTGTGCACCTTGATAGAGCTTGTTAAGATGGGGGAAGCATACGTTTCCATGTGTATCAGTTTCTTCTAATGGGTGCAACACTGATGGTGTAAGTAGGCCTGTGTGCAATGCGTATGTTAGTACCAATAACCTAAAAGAAATCAGATATGTGAAAACAATTTACTTAATACGACAAAACATAAGTTTGGATTAAAAATATATTGTCAAGAAGATGTGCTGACTAACTGCACGGCACAGTAAAAAACACTGACATTTGCACTGTTAATCTCTGCACCAACACTTGTTGTCTCTTCTCGTTCCCTGTTTGTGTGCGCATGGAGGGCTCTTCGTGTCCTCTCACTGCAGAAGTACATCTACCTCCGCATCTGCTGAACATGTCCAGCCGACACACACACACACACACACGCATGCACAGAGACACACACCGGTAACCCTGTAATCTCCTGTACTGTACATCAACTTTTCTTCACTATGCTTCACTCTCCTGCCCTCATCTCTCACTCACTCCACCCTTCACTGCCACTCTCTCTCTCCCTCTCTCTTAACTCCTCCGCAAACAGTACCTGCTGTTTTCGGCCAGACAGCAAGAAAATAACTGAGGGTAGGAAAGGAAAAGCTGAGAAAATTGAACGCTCGAGTGTATACAGTGTGGGTTCTTTACATTAGACATCCCTGTATTTAGAGCAGGCATGCAGTTTTACCTGATCTGAGGTTACTCATTAAGAGAGAGAGAGATAATATGAAGAGGATGAGGGAGAAAGAGTGGGTGAGAGAGGACATCGAGGTGAGAGTGGAGAGCCAATGAACAGCTTTGAATACCAAATAATACATGAAATACAAGTACATGTGCCAGCACTGATTACAGAATTACACAAAATTCAGACCAGTACAGACAGCAATTTGATTTGTTAATGTGACTTCAACAAATGAGCTAATGATAGCCAATCATGTTGTTGATATACTGAGCTAAACTCAGTCCAGAGGGCTGTGCATGAGATTAATGGCCTAGAAAGAGTTTTCTGTGTCCTGGCTAAATCACCGCGGTAACTTTATGCTGCACACATAACCTGGTCAGGAACATACAGTATTTACTATAGGTTTGTATTTTCTAAGAAGTTTGTATTTTTATTTCGTTTTGATTTTTTGTTTTTAATTCAGCTTAGTTTTTGTCTTAGTTTCAGTTTATCTTAATTATTAATGTATGGAGGGGCAGGATTTAGGAAAATTAGCTCAAAGTGCTACAATAAAAACACAAAAATTGCTTTTTAAAAAAAAGCAGTTGACTCACAGTCATGTAGACATCCAGAGTCTCAGTAAACACATCCATCGCTGACTCATCAGTGATGTAGTAAGAATTTTTTTTAACAGACTAACAGACAATAAAACTAAGCATATCTCCTCTACATTTTTATTTTAGTTAGTTTTTGAAGTTCACATAATTGCTTCAGTTTGTTTTCATTTTTTTCAAAAGCTTTTAGTTAACCAAAATGCTTTTCACATCTACTTTTAGTTTAGTTTTAGTTAATTATAATAACCTTGGTCGGGAGCGGGTTATGTTCCGAGTTTTAAAATTGGCCACAGATTTTTTTTTATTTTCAGCATGTTACGAGTGCAATATAGATTATATACTGATTATATGCTTATGTTATGTGCTAAATATGTTTCATATAAGCTCTTTATTAAGGCACTAAAACCACTGAATGAAGCGCAAACTGTGTGTCACATTGTCACAGGAATGTATTAATTTGGTGATGGAAGGTTGTTATCCTGTAATCTGCTGCTTAGTCTCTTTTACACTGCAACAACTAGAACACAGAAAATTCTCCAAGAATACCTGTTCAATCAGTCAAATTCATTTCACTTTCACCTGCCGACGATCTAAAGCGCTCGCCACATCCACTTCATTGGGCTGTGGGACAGTAACCTTTCATTTTCACAGTAAATGCATCCTGTTTCAAGTTTCAGAGCTCTAATGTGCAGCTTCCACAATAAAAATAAACATAAACAGCAGCACAGAGAGTGCACTCAGCAGTAAAATAATTAACTTGAAATAAAATGCTTATTTTACCGCTCTGTGTGCTAATCTCATCCTATTTGCAATAATGTTGCATTTTATTGTTAAGTGTTTTTATCTTCTTTATAGATTTTTATCACCATTTTACCATCATCATCATCATCATCACAGGAAAGAAGAGTCACTTGACCTGTAAAACGCCCAGCTTATCAGAGAAAGTTGATAAACACGACTGTAATATCTGTCACCGCCAACTGAGCTTTTAGTTTTTGTCGACCCAGCTAATGTAAAGAAACCCTGGCTGTGCCGAACTCCCTTCGTAGCATACCTGTGGAGGAAATATGGCAGAAATATTGTGGAGCTGTTGTGAACTCTAACACTAGCAGTCAAAAGTCTACATCTCCAGCTTAGAGCTACAATATGATTGATCCGACTGACATTATAATGCTACAGTGCTACAAAGCCATAATTCACTCAGTAAAAGCTTTTCACTGTACATTTATGGCACGCTGTGTGTGATCACGTGATCAAGTGATCACACACAGTGTCACTTTTAACTCAAAGTGGATTACATCTCATAGCAATTTGCAACGTAACTCTCCTTCACTTATTAACACACAAGCTGACAGACAAGGACTTAAAGAATTACATGACCCCTGACACAACCACTGATGTTTGCCATTTTAAACGAAATAGGCAAGCTCTCCAATTAAAACCTACCCTGTTACCTGTTACCCAGTAACAGTTAGTGGGTTATCATCATGGTTATAAAAATAAATATACATATGTGTTGTGTAAGAAAAAATGCAGACAGAAATAGAAAGTACTGGTAGCACCTGTATTAAAGTCTAATATTTCCATGCCCCATCCTCCTGACCTCCACTTTTTGCTTCTGTCCTAATTATTATAGCCATTACTGCCATTTGTCACATGACCATGAAACTGTTGTCATTTTGGAGAATTTGTTGAAATAACTGATGCTGTCTTACATAATTAATTCCACAAAATATATCTAATGCTTGCTCAAACAACCTCTGAGGTTATTATTTATTGGAGGATGTTCTGGCGATGCTTGGCACTACCTAAAAACGAGTAGCTGCTTGCTCAGTATTTTGTACAGACGACTGCTATCTCCCAAAAAGAGAGAAGAGATAAGAGATTTAGCAATCAGGAATTTTTCTTAATTTTGATAACCTGGATCTTCATGACACAAATCATGGTCGCTGATACAGGCAGATATGTCATGTTCGCTTGCTTTTTTACACAGCATTATGCAGTAATCTGTACAGCAGAGTAGCAGTGCAACACTAGCAGGCTGACGGGGATAAAACTCTGAGCGCAGTAAAGAAAGGATCAGCTTTTGACTGGATTTACTGAAGCCAAATCTTGGCTGTTAAGAAAAAAAACCTCCTCGCACATCTCTAATGGGAGATAACAATCAAGCTAGATTTTAGCTTCAAAGATCACGCGGGCAATCATGGACAAATTAGGACAGATTTGGTCTGTGATGATTAAGACCGGCCACATATGTGCCATCCACGTGGTGTGAAAGCAAATTTTAATTCTGCACCTTCAGACTTAAGTTATTAAAGTAAATGTTATGTTATATCTATGTTTTATCGTCTAAAAAGGGGTCCCCTTCACCAAAGAAGTGAAAATGTAAAAGAAAGATACAGCGTGGCTGACATCTAGATGAAATGTCATCCTATTCCTCCTCACCTCAAGCCTCACATCCTGAACTGAAGTCAGAGTTCTAACACACACAAAAACATACATATTCAGTCCCAGCTAAAAAATAACAACAGCTGGTTATAAGCTAATGTATGGCTATCTAACGTTAGTCTTAAGTGCCCTAATAATCACACTTTCCCACTGGTAAACTGGTTACATTCTCACATGGTATGAGAGTTTATTTGCTAAGCGTCAGAGTCCAACAGTGTTAAACGCTGGTTTCACTAACACCAGCTAACAGAGGCTAACAGCAGCAAAACCAGCAAAGTTCAGCATATCCTCAAGAACTCACCTGAGTATTGCTGTCATTTAACAGACATGAGCTGCACTGACTCATCGAGTCAAACGTCTGACACAAAGTTTTACAGCCTCCACCAGAGAAAATAGACGTGGACACCAGCTGACGTTTTCTGGTTTGGTTTTGTTTTCAGCTTAAGTTAACAGCGGACAGACAGCCTCTAACTCTAGACTATTAAATTGGAAAGGCTAAGAAAACAGAATTAAGTTGACTGCACTCAGTGGTGGTAATGGTGAGATTTTACACACTATACTTTTAAGGTATGTTAGAGGGCAACAGTCTGACGTTGTTTTGATGTAGTTGTTACTATTCAGAAAGCCCCAAAAACAACAGTTAGAAAAGTAGGATTCAGCATGTGTTATGTGAGCTTTTGGTTACAGGTAGAATATACAGCACAAAGAAAACAAGAGCGTGTGTGTGTGTGTGTGTGTGTGTGTGTGTGTGTGTGTGTGTGTGTGTGTGTGTGTGTGTGTGTGCGCTTGCTTGTGTAACTGTGCAATTTGGAGGGCAACAGAGCAGGAGCTACACAAAACACACACATATTTTGACAACAAAGAAATTTAGCAATAATTACAGCCAAGACCACAAACAAAAAACTCAATGACACATACTTGAATATCACTTGTTTTGTCTTTCTTTCTCTTTCTCCCTCTCACTGTCAAACTTAAATTTGAATGTCCCTTGATGGCATGACAAGAAAATTGCCATTATGGTTATACAGAGGTTGTTTACATTCATGTGCAAAGAGTACATGAAATAAAATGATAATGCTAAATTGACAATAGCGTAGGTGGATGATATTTAAAAGAAAGAGGCTCTGTCATTAAGTGACAGCCCATAAAGTCACAAACTTAGATGGTCGGCGAACAATAAGGAAGCTAATAGGGAGTGAGTGAAAGAAGAAGACTGCTGAAGTTAAAATCAGAGAGAGGGGGAGAGGAGAAAGGGACACGTGTCAGATGAGGCAGACAGAGTGACAGATGTGAGGGGAGAGTGGCACAAAAGGACAAAGTCAAATAAGGAAGTGGAAAGAAAGATGGAGGAAGAGGCAGAAAAAGAGGTCTGGGATAACTGCTCTCCTGTCGGCTTGTGCCCCTGTTGCTAGGTTACCATCTGTAGACGAATGGGTTAAAGCATCTCAGGAGCGACAGTGACATAGTTAGCTGATCTCCATCAGCACATACACACCAAAAAATGGAGCAACTCTGAAAACTGTGTGTAACCCTAGATTCAGATTTAGATTTTGCGACTGAAGATGTGCATGCAAACAAACTCACATCAAGAAGACAAACATATCACAGACAGAAAGTCCAAACTTGGACTGAGTGAAACCTGTGCCAAGTCTGGAAACGCATGTGTTCAGATTTTTTTCCACTGCCAGAGATGCTTATAGGATAAACACACAATGGAGTCACTAAAAAAAAACAACAAAAAAAACAAAACAGCAAAAACCATAACGCACCACAATCTTAACACCATTCCCATGAAACAAACCTTCCAGTAACATAATGAAACTTAAACGATCTGAATTTATTGTCAAGGTTTTTCTTGCGAACCAGCCTCCGCACATGCACTTTGTGGTGAAAAAAAAGCCACGACTAAAAGCTGATCCACTATGATCCACTACAGATGCCCATGCAAACAGAAGGAGAGCCACATTTGCACAAATGTTTAAGAAGACCTCGACATACAATATTAAACTGTAACATCTCCATTAGGGGAAATATTAGATATGTGTTAAGACAATAAAACGAAACTGCAGACTAAATAACATTATATTACATTGAAAGTTGCAGCTTTTTGTAAACAAATAAATAAAATAAGTGTAGTATTAATAAGAAGAATACACATGTTAATGAAACAGTGCAAACAATAAATATATTTCCTGCTATTTGCCTTTTAGGTTCATCTTTTCTTCTTTAGTTATACTGTATGTGATATACTGTGGATGATTGTCCTGTTTTTCTACTTTAAGTAGTGCAGTATAAATCAGATAAGCAAGGCAGATGTTTACTTTAATTGCATAAACATTATGTAGGAGGAGCAGGTAATGGATATTCTGTACTGATTTATAAATAACTAGACATGAATAACTTCAGCTTATTATCTAATATTACACTACAGTATATTTCTAACTAACTAGGCAGCTCATTCTTTTCTCTGACAC
This sequence comes from Tylochromis polylepis, assembly GCA_015107715.1. Lineage (NCBI taxonomy): Eukaryota > Metazoa > Chordata > Actinopteri > Cichliformes > Cichlidae > Tylochromis > Tylochromis polylepis. Next base: position 115,760 of record VVHJ01019005.1, read on the forward strand.
TTTCTTGAAAAACACATTTTGGGGTGAACTTGAAAGAAAGTCAGATGTGGACTGTCATCGTGGGATTAGAGGTCAAATGTGACATGATCAGAGTTTGACCCTATTTGACCTTGAAGAAGAGCGCAGAGGTCCCAGGTAAGATGATATTAAGAATTGCCACATATCATTTCCTATATGCCTGTGTTGTCAGTATAGCATTATTATCACCTTGACCTTCAGATCAGTCTATTGACATTGAAAGGACGGGTCAAAGGTCAGATACACAATACACACCAAACTTGTAAGAATCACAGTTTCTAAGTTTTGAGGCTTTTTGTCAACTTTTGACCAATAGATCATGAGCTTGACCTTGAAGACCTTGGTGGATGTGAGCCACCTACACCACTGGTGGAGGTAATAATAAGGAGAACACATATTAACAAAACAGCGCACTGAATAAATATAATTCCTACTATTTGCCTTTTTAGGATAATCTTTTCTTGAGTTCTACATTATACGTTGGATGATTGTCTTTTCTTTCAAGTACTGCATCATCGTACAGCTGTATTGGGACACCACAGTATCATGTGCCACATACTGTGATAGCACTGTATCATAAAACTGCCCTCCCTTCCATTCATTCATATCCTAATTATATAAATAATTAATGTGATTATTCCTTTTTTCTCTTTCTGCAGTCGTTTTCACTCTTGCCAATCCTTAAACTGATATTTTGAGTGCATTTAATTGGCTGAAAAAGATGCAAAACACACAAACATGCATATGTCCTATAATTATCCTTTTAAAAAAAAATCTTCTATAGCTGTTGCAGTAATACTGTTAATATTAAGAAATTTAACTGACAAACAGCATGGACTCTGAACATTACTCATCCCTTTTTTCTTTTCTTTTTTTCTAATTCCAGTTTGTCTCGCACCCCTGTCAGTTTCACTTCCTCATTTTGTTTGTTTTCCTGACAGCTTTTTGTAACACCTGCTTTCAATTAGCCTGTCAGTCTCACCTCCACCTGATGTGTAGCTCTTCCTGTTTGCCAGACCGGCTTGGTCCTTCCCAGTCAAGCGATCCAGCATTTTGTTTATCTCTTTCTTCTTTCCCCCCATTTGACCATTCATTTTTGCCTACTATTTTTTTTTTTTTTTTTTTTTACCTTTTTTTCTAAA
>VVHJ01019006.1:11722-24572 GCA_015107715.1 Tylochromis polylepis
TGTTTTGAGACCCCCATGTTGCTACTCTTCAGAGAACATTAAAAGAGGAGGGAAACTTACAATTGACCCCCTTAAATCCTCTTTCTCATGATTGGATTCACCTGTGTATGTAGGTCAGGGGTCACTGAGCTTACCAAGCCAATTTGAGTTCCAATAATTAGTTCCAAAGGTTTTGGAATCAATAAAATGACAACAGTGCCCAAATTTATGCACCTGCCTGATTTTGTTTAAACAATTATTGCACACTTTCTGTAAATCCAATAAACTTCATTTCACTTCTCAAATATCACTGTGTGTGTCTCCTATATGATATATTTAACTGACATTTTTTATCGTAACAACCAACGATTTATACAGAAAAATAATGACTATTAACAAGGTTGCCCCAACTTTTGCATCCCACTGTAATTTGTGAAGCGAGGTGAGTGAAGGAGAAATGCTCTGTGCATCACGGGAAGCCCCCAGCAGTATAACTTAGGGATGGTTAAGGCTCACCTGATCTAGCCCCGACTGTAAGCGTTATCAAAACGGAAAGTTTAAGCAAATTTTTTAATTTAAATTGTACTTTTAAAATCTAACCACAAGTAAGGTGGGAGTCTGAGAAAATATTAGGATATTATCATCTTTAACATATGACAGGGCCTGATAATTATGCACATAACGATTGTGGAAATGAAGGAAAGCTGTGCCACATATATGCTTCATGTGCATGTTGAAGGACAAATGATCAAAGATCATTCCAAGATTTCTCACAATGTTACTGGAGGCTAAAGTAATGCCATCCAGATTAATTTAGGAGAATAAAAATACAGAACAACCACTTCATGCTATGCAGATAGCTTATGTTGAAGTACTAGTTGTCAAAACTTATGTGCCAATGTTATAAATGACAGTTTGCTCATAAGCTGGCCTGCGTTCTTTTTTTTTTTCTTTTTTTTCCCAGCCTGGCTGCCCAGTTGTTTGCAATGAATCCTTTTGAACCCTGGACAACCCCAGACAAAGTGGAGAGGGTAAGACTGCCAAGTATCTGACATAGCCTGAAAGCTGGTGTGAATTCCCCCCTCAGCATTGTACCAAGGTGCTTTTTCAAGATAATCGTTAACAAAATTAGAATCCTGTACTGTGCTTCCATTTTCTAGTTTCACACAACAGACATGAAGTACCCGGGACTCCCAGGTCTGGAGGATCTCGGCATCACTGCTTCCAGTGTAGAGCAAAAGGCTATTGAGATTTTGCGTCGCCACCGCCGCTTCCGTTACCTGGAAGCAGAACTGGATGAGACAAAGCCAGCCAAGACCGTCAACTATTAAGGCAACTGATGAGAAATCTCCTTTCAATGCTTTGTCTTTAACTCTATTCTGTACATAAATAAAGAATTATCCTCTAATGTTGCTCATGTATAGTTTCCTTGGTGAATATCGTCATTAAACAAAGCTTTTTTTCTGCCTTACATGGTGCTGCTTTTTAAAGCATATTCACCTATTTTTCATTTTCATAGACATGGCTTTACCATGCTCATGTTTTGGTTATTGTATTTAATCATAAAAAGTATGACCGTGATGAAGGTGGAGTGTTTTAGTGACAGTACTAACCCCTTAAAAGAGTTATTATCAAACCAGACAACGGGACTAAAAGCCATGCTGCTGCAGTGGACCTCAATGTAAATTCAACTAAGAAGTTTAGCAATACTCACAAACAGCCAGTGCAACAAAAACATTAAAATTAGTGTTTCAAGATGCATGAACTATAATGCTAATAGGGAAGTTAAGGCAACACAAGAATAAAGAATGAACTACTGACATGTAGAAATGGATAAAACTGTTCTCGCAGCAGAAAAGTCATTTTATCTACTCTTCATGCAGTTTATGACCCCTCGGCTGTAAAAGGCAGATGGGGTATTGTCACCCTGCCAGGCGGGCAATGTGGACGCAGAAGTTTGTGAATGCAATAACTTGAGAGCAAAATTTCAAATTCATGCCGTAAGTGAAAATCTGAATGCAATAACTTCAGAACAAGGTGACATAGGATTTTCAAATTGATACTATAGGTGTAACCACTAAGAGGCCGAGATGTACCACTGGCTACCGCCAGCATTTTTAAAGCTGTGACACTTTTTTCACCCACATTAGCCTTTCTCAAAGCTAATATTTCTACTTCACTGCTAAAGATATTTGTGGTGAATCTCACAGATCTCTCACTTTCCAGAATATGGCCCAGCACTACATCAGTGTTTTCAATCAAATTACACTAATATATACACATAAATACCTATTCATGTTAGCCGCTAATGATGCCTGACAGGAGCTTCCATGTGGTACTGAGGCAGATTATTGGTCAATAGTTGGATGGGGCCGGTCCCTTCTGGGGGTCCTTGAGGATCAGGACTGTCCAGCCTTCGGTTAGCCATTCTGGGTGTGTTTCATCAACTGGCAGACGCTCATGAAGTGCAGTCATAAAATTCCCCTCTTGCCCCCTTGCAGGCGGTCTATCCTTCAAGCTCGGGTCCTCTACCAGAGTCCTGGGAGCTTGAGGGTCCTGCACAGTATCTTAGTTGTTCCTCGGACTGCGCTCTTCTGGACAGAGATCTCCAATGTTGTTCCTGGGATCTGCTGGAGCCACTCACCTCGCTTGGGAGGTGAGTGGCTCGCTGTAATCGCTATATATATATATATATATATATATATATAAGGAAAATGCAAGACAGAGTTTAAACAATTCCAAGGAGCTTGAAAGTCAGTATTTGGTATGACCACCTTCCTTCTCAGTATGGCATGAACTCTATTAGAGCAGCTTTCTTGTAATTTCTTTAAGCAGTCTTCAGGAATAGTTCCCCAGGCTACTTGAAGGACATTCAAAACTCTTCTTTGAACATTGGCTACCTTTTAAAAATGATCCCATACTGCTTCAGTAATGTTGAGATCCAGGTGTCCGTGCTCTGGGGAGGCCAATCCATGTCTCATAGTGTTCCATTGTGTTTTTTTCTATCCAGGTTTGCTTTTACTACATTGACAGTGTGTTTGGGATCACTGTCTTGCTAAAAGAAAAAAAAACAAACACTGCCATCAGATACTTTCCAGGTGAGTCAACACTTTTGACTGTATTTTGGTGTGGCTTAGTTGCGGCAGACCACAAATCAACAGTGTCTGCCAAGGTCAAATGTGGACAAAAGAAAAAAAGCAGATGTGGCCCACATTTTGGTTAAATAGTCATTGCTCTCTGTGTTGTGGCTTCAGCTAGACCAGGGATGCCTAAGTCATCTGTGGCAAGGAGTTTATTAATGTTGCCAAGCAAACTGAAGAGGCACTTGATCTCTTCTGTGGAAAACTTGGGCTTCTTCAAAAGAGCGGTGGATCTGAACTGAGACTGTTTGTTGAACAGGATGAAATCTAGTGCAACTTATTGCAAAGCAAAACGCAATGAGTCCCGATGATCAAAAGTGCTTTGATCTGACAACACAATCAAAAGAAGAACTGATGACATGTCATGTCAAATGTCAGTCACGTTATGGTTATAACTACGTAGAATAGGTAACAATGTTCAATTCTTATGCTAATTGTCACATGGCAGAGCATCTTTAAACCACAATGCTGCTGGCCATCTTCCTCTCTCAGTATCTCAGTAAAAACACACACAACAGAAAGGAACTGCTGTTTTGGAATCAAATCAAATTACTGCAGTAATTGTCTTTATTAAATGGCAAGACCTATGGAAGTCTATCACTTATCAATCAATTCCTTGAGCACACGTTAACAGCTTTTCTTTTTAAACAACACAGTCAGGTGCTTTTCTATAGTTTCTGACTCACCGTGCTTGTAACATATAACATCTTCAATTTTCTGCTCCTTGTGGAGTTAATGATGTATAATAACAAAGCTAGAGCTCTGAAATGGTGAAACTAATGGGAACAAAGGTAAAGTGCTTAATAAATATAAACTGAGCCTTTGACACAGAAAGAAAGAAAACAGAAAGAAAACACCTTGTGGTGCAAAGTCATCCCATCTTAGCAAAATTACATGATATATATACAAATATGCATACGAAGTTCCTTATGCATACTATTGTCCATTGTGTAGTTCCTGGTAGGGGGAGGCCTGCCTTAGATATGGCAGGAGAACTGTCATTGATCTGGTGGTTACAGAATCCATTTTGCAAATTATGTTTTCAAATTGGCTGAACAGGATTGCCCACACAGCAAGATAATTTATGCAGATGCTCGCACTGAGACAATTAGAACTGAGCATGATACTCTATGAAGTTTCACAGCAACATTAATAAGAAATGCAACAAACAAAACAAAAACTTGCACTCAGAAAGGCATTGTATTTGTGGTCAATCATAATAAAATAAAATCTAAAAACACTCACAAGACATCAAAGAAATAAATTTTTTTTAGATAAATATAGTTTATACTAGAGTTCAAAATAGCAGCTCCCAAAAGGTGAGAGCTCTTAATTTCACACAGACATTGATGTTGGCAAGAAATATATGACAATAAACATTGACTTTACATTTACAAAGCAGAAAGCTACTTTAAGTCAATCCAGGCCTTATCAGCAAACAGTGAGTGTCTACCTACCGCACAGTGAGGGAAAAGCCATTTAGATGGTATTTGTCTATATATCTGTTTTTTGATCACACTCTGTTTTGTTTATATAACCTAAAGCTACAGGTTATTCAGTTCTAAAGTGACTTTTTATGGGTGTCAACCATCTGCTAGTACAATAGATACAATGAGATTTTAAAACAACAATAAAAAAAAAATACAGATATGAGTAGGATACACTAAATAATCCCCTTAGTGACATTGCACTCCTCTAAAATAATTTGAGTTACATTTAAATGTATTGTACAAAAACTGGAAAAATATGTCTTGTACTGCCATGAGTTACATGAACAGGCTGATACCACATTGTATCTATTTTAAAGGTATATTTTGATATGAGTGTATACTTTTAAATTGGGTTCCCATCAATGCCTTATTAGGCAGTTAATGGGAAATTTTTAAAAAAGAAACACAAGTAAGTAAACTTCCATGTATCTGTACAGCAGTCATTCGTAAATTCAGGAATTCTGTAACCCACGTAAAAAACAGAAAATCTTAAATTTTCACTCTAATCAAAATAGAAGAAAAAGCGAACAAAAAAATTAAATGTTTGTTCAAAAACATCAACAACACAGGCTGTTGGCTATAAATTGTTAATACTACCCAGTCATATGCAAAGTGGTAAGGGAAATGTGTGACCCACCTGCCACTAGGACACAAACTTCAAAACAAGAGCAGTAAATTTAGGTCAGATTAATGAGTAATCACAAATTAACCACCTCCTATTGCCAGTCGGAATTCACTTTTTATATGAATAAATATATTTATATAAATATGTAGCTGCATAGTAAGTAATTTTAAACTGAATTTCTGTTATTACTGAGGCCCATCTGCAGTACCTTGACAGCCCACCGGGGGGTGGGTGGGGGGGCAGATTTTGGTAGTCAAAATGTGGGCTAAATGGCTACCCTTTATGCCACTTTGATTAATTCATTAGTAATTAATGTTTTCCCACTGGTGCTTACAGATATTCATGGGAAGAGGCTTTGCGATTTTTTGATAGTTAGGTTAGCTGCTTTCCCTGTAAATTCAGTTTTGTGTGAATCTAAGCCAATCGGCTGCTCGAGGTAGAGCCAAATGGTTCCTAAAATGTCACCCTTGCCATTTAAACCTGTCATAAAAATTCAGCATTAAGGTGGATGAGAAGAATAAGAATAGGAGGGAGTCATTTGTATCCATCCATCCATTTTTTTTCTGCTTATCCATTTGTATCATTAGAGAAAAACACAGGCTGAACTTCTAAGAAACATTTATGTAAGCCAGCTCTCTAATGTAACCATTATCAGGACCATTATTACAGAAAAATGCCACTAACCCAAAGACAGGCATTGACCACAAAGCTTTAGAAAACACCTACACTCCAATATATACTTAAATATCAAGGCTTCACACTGCACTGTGGCTCCCCCTAACAATTATCAAACCCTTACAGCCTGGAAAGTTGACTGTGTGCTCATATAATTCTTCAAATTAGCTTTAAAAACGGTGGTTGTTGACTGGCCCTACTCTCTGAGCTTTCACTCCCATAGCCAGAATTTTTTTGATAAATGGCTAATATGTTGTTCACAGCCTTTGACGACTTCTCAGTCACTTAGCATCAGATTAAAAAAAGAAAAAAAAAAGATTGTTAGTTTTCACTAAAACCAAATGAAATTGTTACAGGGGCCAAACAGTTTTTACAGTCTTTGCTGGAAAGCCAGGTGTTTCCAGGTTCATAATGAGGAGTGAAGGAGAGACTGAGGCAGGCGAGAAACCTTCTCACACCTGCTGCCCCCATTAGCCGACACAACTGCCTGATTGCACCTCATATCTCACCATACTCTTCCACCCAGCCGGGATGCCAGCCTGGTAAGTGGCCAAACCAAACATGCTTCAGGAAGCGTTATGTCATCTGAAACTAATGGGCAGCATGTTTGAGGGAAAAATCAGTGGCAACACTTTAGCCAGCTGAAAATAACCATCTTGTTTGTAGTTGAGGTTCAGGAGATTCAGCATCGGTGTTAAGAAAGCTTAAGTGGAGTATTAAGAGTACAAAAGGGGAATGAGATTAAATAAAACTACAACACCTGAGGAAAACTCTACAAGGAGATAAGGCCAACCAGCAGCGGCCCCAGTTGGCAATAATATTTCACATACATTTATCAGAAACAAGATGACAGAAGAAAACAAGAAACATTTTATTGGATTTACACAAAAAGAAGAACAAAAACCAGCTGAAAAGACAAATTTGCCAAGACTGACAAATTCTGACACTTATAAATACTGTATAAGCTGGAGAAAAGTGTACACTCTGAAAGTACTGCGTCAGAAGTCTAATTTCCTCAATCTCAGCTAGACCCTGACTTTGAACAGCTGCTCTATCTGAAATACAGTCACTGCATATTATTGCACTAAATTATACTGAGTGCATTTGGCAGTGCCAACATTTACATATTAGATTTACAGCATTCAGTAACAGGCTGTGGTACAGTTTAGTGAGCCCTTAGAAGCAGCAAAACATGCAAATATTAAGTGCGATAGGCAGAATATCTTCTGCCTTTTAAAACTTATGAAACTAATGCACAGTTTCCAGCTGAGGCCACAATAACACAGGAGGCCAGATAATATGTAAACGAGATAAACTTTTTCCACTGTGCCTTGCCAACTCAACTCACACCCACAGAAATGTCCCTCTGCCTCTATTGTTGTCTCTGCATCATTAATTCAGCTCCTCTGTATTTGGGAAAAAAATGAAAGGTATGTAATGATGGGGTTTCTTTTTCTTTTTTTTTTGTCATGCAGCACCTTCTGTGGACTTATTGCAAATAAAATCCATTACCTTCTGGTCTTTTCTGATCTTTTTTGTTCTCATGTTGACTAAGTCCTATATGTATTCCCTTTTGTTTTCTCCTTCATGTGCTGTCTGCACCGTTATGTTTGTCATTCAGCATGCAGCTTGTACACTTTCCATTCAGATACCTCTATTTAATATTTACTACTCCGAGTCTGCACAGTGATGTATTTGCCATTTATTTCATGCATCCATTGAGTTTAATTGTATTTTTATTCCACATTTCTTTGTTTCATTCTACCAATATGATGTGTTATTCTGCAATAGTAACGGCTCAGTTTTCCTGCAGGGTTCATTAAAGTTTCATGTTTTCATTCTGTAAGTATTGGGCCATAAACACTGAATGACCTCAGTTAAAATAGATCAAATTGTGGGAAACCAGAATCAGGGACATTTGACAACACCCAGGGTAACTCTATTTGTGGATTAGTTTCAGTATTAATCTTTAGATTAGACTTTTGATACACACACAGAAATATTTTTTAGATCATTTTTTTAAAGCTCATATATACGTTTTTATGTCTTTATTGAAGCCACATATTCCATGGCACATAGTCATTAGAAGATGAAAAGATGCTTCTCAGAGGGATCCTATTGCTATCATGACCTTCTAGCAAAGACCATTATGCAATACTGACCCTTTAGATCAGTAATGATCACTAATAGGAACACTTCACACTTATGCTCTAATCACTGGAAGGTGAGGAGGCTTCAGGGGATCATAGCAAAGGCTCGAATATTACAATCTAAAAAAACCCCTGCAAACTTTATTTAATAATGTATTTATGAATTAATGAAGCAACAAACTAACACAAGAGGAAATATCCAAGAAATTCATCTCTCATGATGTTTCGATGCTGGGTGAACAGAGAGGTCAAGAAATATTTGATGTCAATGAAATTACACTCATCTTTGTCATCTATGTCGGTCCGGGACCACCATGAGAAAACCCAGAGCCCCAGGTCTTATAAAATCACTGAAAGCTATAAACATAGTGCCTCACCATTACAGGTAAATCATATTTTACAGCAGGCAGCATAAAGGAGCAAAAGAAGTAGCTTCATTTGGTATAAACAAATGAAACAAATGAATCTGCAGTGTCACTGGTTTACAGTTGCACTCTAGATAAAAAGCTTTTTGGGGCACGTAGTTCTGAATTTAATCCGAAATGTTTTGCAAATCATTTTAAAGGTTTGCATCCCAACCCATATAAAGCACCCTTTTATTAGGAACAGTCTGCTGCACAATATCGCTGTGCGTACAATTGTCCACAAGCAGCACATGGCAATAACACTGCTGACATTTAGCCTCTGCAAAATGTATCCACAAGAAAAACACTTGAAGCATGCAGCCATTCTAAACAAAAATATAAACTAAACATGGAAAATCAGCAGGAAAAATCTGCTGAAGGCGTCACTCGGATTCATGGTCAAGCTGCAACACCTGTACATTGTGATGAAATTAAAACAATAGCTGTTTATGGATTTATTGCCAGAAACACTAATTTCTCTCTGCTGGATAAAATGGTACTCACTACTGGAAACATTCTGTGAATTGGCTGATTGAACTGTTCAAATTTTGGCATATCTGAATGAAATGTACATCGGTTTTATGTTAGTGCTCTGCCTGTGTTTCTGAATAACCACATTAGCATATGTACTACAAACAGGACCCAAAGAAAGTGCACCAGTGGTTCAAAGTACAAACACAAAGTGAGCAGTGTCTGAAAAACTAACCAATTTTGAGTAGCCAGCCTCCAGACCAGGGACAGTCTGAAGACAGAGCCTCAAATCACAGTTTTATATTTCCTATTTCTAGCTGTTCTTTTGTCCAAGCTGAACTGATGTTTTATCAGGCAGTATCTTAGATTTAATTCTAACCAATCATTCCTTCCTCAGAATTTTATAGTCGACTAAGCTTTAGTGTTACTAATTCACTAAGAGTCTTGTTCTTTTTTTTTCAGTACATTCAATCAGGGACATTCTTCACTTGCATATGTATTTGCCATTCGTTTTCATTTCCCCGTATTTAAAGAGGTAAAAGTCTAGTCTAGAGATTAAAAATTCATTACCATTAGAGACCTGCCTACAAAGACAGCATTAAGAGCAACCTTTCTCTGGGTACGCTGTTCTTTAAAATAATAATTAAAAAAAAGATACTTAAGATGAATCACAGTAAATGTGAAGCAGATGGTACAATACACATACAGCTAGTCTTGCAGAATGGGTTCAAAAGGTTTCATTGGGTTCAGTTTCATGCTGATCACAGGCACTAATTTATACACCAAGAAAACCAATTTACACCCCCTAGGAGAGGGGTGTTATTCAATCAGGACAATCAGAGCTGTTGACAAGAAAGGATTAACATAGTCCAGTTAAAGGAAATTGACAACTGTCATGATGAAACAATTTAGGAAGACAATTGAGAGAATTGATTTAAGCAATGGCTTGTTTGAATAAAATAATCTGATCAGTTCTAATTAAAGGTTATGGCCTTGCCTACAGGGCAGTAATGGAAGAAATAACTGCAATTTTAAGGCACTGGTTCACGATAAAGACATTTTTGAAGTGAAGAAGACGACTGGCAACACAGTGTTAGGCACCAGTAGCCTATCATTTAAAACACACACACTGATTATTGTTTTTTTATTATTTTTTTATTTATTATTATTATTATATATGATTATTCCAGTTGCCTCTTCCTCTGCTGTCAAACTCCAGTTACTTTAGAAAAAGGACTGATGGGTATTTCTGTGGGATTAGTTTATCTGACTGTACTGCAACAGGTCTCAACACGGGTTCTTCTTTCAAGAAGATAATGACAAACTTCATTCCCCAAAGTCCCAAGTCAAAGAAACATAGGGCAGCAAAAGGAGTGATTGATGAAAGTAAATTACATTTTAGAATGTAAAACCTTAGGAACACCATGCCAGGCACACCTTCTTCCTATTCACTGCAGCAAATGTGTTCTTGATTTTCTCTGCTTTAATTAATTCCCCCTCCTTGAGGTAATGATGGCTGTTATCCACAGCCTCTGAGACTGAGCGAGAGAGAGTCTCTTTCCTACATTAGAATTTTTTTTTTTATTATCATTATCTGGTATAGGTCCATTAAATTATTAGCAGGACCTGGCTAAAGCCTGTTTCCACATGGTCCTAATACTGACACCTACTCTGGCACTCTGAATTGAATCTTGTTGCATCCCTATGACTCTAATGACTCACTCCACTGTCCTGTCAATCTGTTACACTGGTAAAAGCCACAGTGAAGAGTGATTGGTGCTCTGTAATGGTCTTAGCACGCTGCTAATTGGATAATGTTGGTTGAATGATATGTATGCAAACATGACAAAGGGAGGGGACTTGAAATACAGCTTCCTGCCAAAAGAAAGAAAGAAAGAAAGAAAAGAAAAACACTTGCAGCATATAACATTCATATATTACATAGGATAGAAAAAATATTAAAAAGTTAATTTATGTTGAATTGTAGTATATAATGTATGTTTTATAGCATACATTAAATACTTTAATTAGTCTAGATCCAATCAGCAAACGAATTCTACTTTCAAGTCACATCATATAATACCTTCACAATCCACGATTTATCCGCCATTAATCAGCATCAGTGAATATGATAAGATACTCCTCATTTAGGATTTCTGAACCCCTTTCTTTTGGGTTTCCACAAACATAACATCTGCCAACAAAAGGTTTAGGCTACAAGATGAATGCAGTCGCGAAACTGCTTTTTTTTCTCACCTAACACCTGTTTGACAAAGAAAAACGCTGGATTCCTTACCTAAAAAGAAACAGCTCCTTTCCATTTCGTTCACCTTTCAAGAGAAAATGAAAACGCAGAAGCAGACACGACCACGTCCGACGTACTATCCTGCCTGCCCGGAGAAGGAGAGAGAGCGAGAGAGAGAGACTGTGTCAGGTTATTTACCAAGAGGGTATCCGGGGAATTGGAGCAGTTGCCAGCTGCAAATTTTTACTGAAAATACTAAATATTCCATATGTTAATTAAACATATTTGACAATTTGTTTACTTCAATAAGAAAAGGTACTCGTAATCTGTTATTAAGCACGGCTACTTACTTGTTGCTTTCTGTGTGGTCTAACGAGCAGCCATAACCTGGAAACCTGAATCTCTACCTTCATGGCAATCTCTGCTGTACAGTTTTTTATATTTATGACTCACCTGTTAACAGTGGGAACAGATCATCAAACTATTCAGCCCAGTTTTCTCTGCGCACTCCATTTGTTGTCATAGAGACCAATCGCCAAGTCTGAGTGGCCTACAATAAAAATCAGTCGAGGGGGGAAAAGGGGGCAAGGTGAATTAAATGAGCTGGACGTAAGGTAAGTGGGCTGAGGTAACTTCTTGAATGAATGGAGCATTCACGGTGACACCATGCAAGCAGCAGTTTATGTCTATGTGCAATACACAATCGAGCCACAAGGGAGCAGTAATCGCACACATGTTGAGCGTTATCCTTCTTGCCGTGCTGTGTGGCTTGACTAGCTGTTCAGAAAGCTTTGAAATATTCATGAGTGTAGCCTATATGCCAAGATTGAAGCCTCAGGGAGTACCTGGTCTTTTCAATACATCTATTGTCACACTTGTGCAAACAAGCAAATCAACACAATAAAACTGAGTGCTTGAGGTTAGTTTCGCAGGGTGTAATCCAATGCATATTAAAAAGACTATCCTTTTCTCCTATTTTGTCTGGCAATGAGTAAAAACTGGTTAACGAGACTTCACTGAAAAGATTTCTGCCCACCCTGGTCCAGTAATTGACACAATGTTTTACTGCGTTTCAACAAATAACTAGTTTAAATTTAATCATAATAAATATATAAAAACTTTATTTGGCACTTTCATACAAACACATTGATGTGATGTACACATTAAAAGCAGAAAATAAAGAAAAATACACACATATACCCTCGAAATGTGAGGTTACCGACATGCTTTCACTCACTGATTAAATTATTAGGTACACATGTTGCCATTTTAGGTACACCTTTGGATACTTCATGTAGAGCTGTGTACCTGAAACAGTCGCTGGCACTTTTATTGAGTGTGTGTGTGCAATCTGTCTGGTCTGTACACACACATTTTGCCTCAACTGCCTCCCACAGTCTGTCTCCATTCTCTCCGGCTGTTCATTTTGACCACATAATTCTGGAAGAAGTAATAAATAATAATAATAATAATAATAATAATAATCTATTTAGACTAGTTTTTTTATTATATGTTGGCGGAGTTCATTGAACTTTTCTTGACGCAATACCATTCAGTTCCACATAGGCAAAATAAGTTTACTTCAGAAGTTCTTCCTGGTGTTAATTCCCTTCAATTCTCAAATGTTTTCATTTCATTAAAAAAAAAAAAAAGCATTTTCAGCAGATGCTG
>VVHJ01019013.1:6125-24169 GCA_015107715.1 Tylochromis polylepis
ACCCCCACCCCCACCACTACCACCACCCCTGTGCATAAAATACTCTAACAAATCCTGCCAGGCTTCCACCCACCAGCAGCAGCTCACATCATCATCCACTCATCAGAAACTGAGAAAAGCTTCTCAGGAAAGACGAAAGGCTCAGTCACACCACAGGGAGGCTGCACAGAGCCACAGCTAAGATTTTTTAACACTGAGTCCAACACACCACAGGTTCCCCCACAAAGACCCACCAGCTTAAGAACTTAAAACTGACAATTGACAAGACTTGGAGAATTTTCGGAAGATTTTTTTCTATATTGTACTCTATCAGCCTCTTCAAAAGCTTTTCAGCACTCAGAAGGCCAAACAACATCTCTGAAGTGCAGGAATTGACACATTATATATCCTCTGTTTAATTTCCATAAAATACGAAGTTCTTTATTCTGAAGCTCTAACATCAGATTTTATATATACTCAACAAAAATATAAACGCAACACCTTTGTTTCTGCTCCGATTTTCCATGAGATGGACTTAAAGATCTAAAATTCATTCCAGATACACAATATTACCATTTCTCTCAAACATTGTTCACAAATCAGTCTAAATGTGTGATAGTGAGCACTTCTGCTTTGCTAAAATAATCCATCCCACCTCACAGGTGTGCCACATCAAGATGCTGATCTGACATCATGAGTAGTGCACAGGTGTACCTTATACTGGAAGTATATTTTATGGAAGTATTTTATGGAAATTAAACAGAGGATATATAATGTGTCAATTCCTGCACTTCAGAGATGTTGTTTGGCCTTTTTTTATCTACTTTAGACCAAACAATACTTTTTGTTTCTTCCTGTTTCCTGTCGATATTTAATTTGTTTTTGTCAAATGAAATCTAAACACATGTTTTTGTTTTTTGTTTTTGCTGCCAAACACACTTCTATGAGCAGGTTTAACATATTTAAGTGGATCCATTTATATGCACTATGTGGACAAACATACTGGGCCACCTATATATTATGCCTCCAGGAGCTGCTCGGCCATGGACACCCATGCTGTGAAGCTCCCAGCACACAGTCTTTGCGCTGATGTTAATGCCAGAGGAGGTCTGGAGATCTGCAGTTACTGTATCAACAGAGCATTGGTGACTTTGCTGAGACACACTGTGTGTCTCAGCTCAGAGAGTGCTCTTTAACTCCACGTGGTCTGCCATTTGTTTTAGTTCCTAAATGCTTCCACTTTGGAGTGATACCACTTACAGCTGATGGTATAGTGAGCTCTTTAAAACGACTGATTTAATACACGTGATCAATATAATTCTGTGAACCCGTCTAAAACATAAGGTGGATTGTTCCTTACAGGCCTCAACTCCAAAACTGTGGAACATCTCACCACTCTCTTTTCACACCTTTGAGTCTTTGGCGTCCTTTAAAAGCATCTTAAACTCATCTGTTCAGAAAGGCATTCAGGGTAGTGTTTATGTATCCACTTTGCATTGGCGTGGGCTGGTTTTTAGCTATTTACCTCTGTTAAGGACTCTGTGACTGCTCTTTGTTTCAAAAAACACTATAAAAATAAACTTTATTTACTTACTACTAATAATTAGCCTGTTAGTCTGAACAGGTGACATGATAAGCTGTGATCATTTCATTGCAGTACAATGTTCTGCTGGGAAACCTTAGGCCCTGACATTCATGTGGAGCTTACTTTGACATGTACCAACCAGCTAATCATTACTGCAGATAAAACACACCCGCTCAGAGCAACAGCAGCAGCCTCCAAACTTGCCAGATCCCAATCTGATCAATCAATCGATCCTTATTTATTCCAGACTCATACTCCATAGAAACAAAACAAGTCACATAACACAAAAAGAAGACAAGAACAAATAAAAAAATACACCTAAATCACCTTCCCATGAACAGACAACCACACCAGTGTCTCCACAATGAACACTGTGGTGCCAAACCTTATATCCGTTAAACCCACAGTGATCTCATTCTCAGAATTGTTGAGCCTGCAAATACATACAGGAGATTTCTTAATAGAGCTTCAAATGTACTAACTCCAAACATTTGACTTGCACTGAGCCATCTTGGTGTCTTCAATATTAACCTCATGGCATCGAGGATCATCGAGCGGCGGCACAAGCTCTAAACTCCCACCAAGCAACTGTAGCCATGCCCCAGCGGCTCAGAAGCAGGTGGTTTTAATGTTATGGGATGACTTGTGTGCATTGAGTGACACTATCCGCTATGATCATGCATTTATATTGTTTGTCTTAGAAGTCAACATAGCTGAGGAAGTAACAGCCTGGAGAGAAAAGCAGGGAGAGCTTCTCTAATCAACAGAAACATATTTGAACAACTGCAGCTCAAAGCCTTACAGATGGTGACAGGCAACCGAAGCAGATGTGTGCTTGGTTTGGTATAACCATCCTCACCTCAAGTGCATTGTTGGGAAAAAATAACACAACTGAACACAAACAGCTCGTGCTTTAACAGAAAACCCACTTGCAGCTCTCGCACACGGGAGGGAATGGACAGCACGCCGAAAACTCCTACGCAGCAGATTTACTGTGATCTGTATCTTAGCAGTGTTAGGGCCGTTACGTCAAGCAGCACATATTACAGCGAGCATCATAATTACCTGTGAGCAAGTTTATTTCTGTGTTTTAACGTCGTTTCATTAAGAAAAATGCAAGTTAAATAAATATTGTTTTTATCGTCTTCTGCAAAGCAATTAGGTTTAAATAGAAAGAGACCAGAGATCAGCTGTAATGATAACCACACCACAACAACACATTTCCTCCACTGCCCGTGAAGTCAGTAATGAAAACTGTTTGTGTAGCGCAATGTCAACCCAAGGATTTCAATTCCTGGGGAGTCGGAGCAAATCCCTCTCTTGATTTCTCCATTCCAGAGGAAAGCTGACTTGGCTGGAGAGAGGCCATCGGTACTCATTTGTGGACCCTGCCAGAGCATCCCCTGATGACACTTTTTTGCTGTTTCTGAAAACCCGCAACAAGACGACAATCCACAGATTTCCTTTCCTCTACAGCGAAGTGGCTTCAGAGCCACAGAAAAGAATTCGAGCTCTTCGAATCGGAACATTTACATATCAAAGAAAACCCAATGTCAGCGCAACAGTAAAGAGACATTAGCATGCAGAGACGTGACCAAGCAGGAGGCCGCTACTCAAACATACCAACAGCGATAGATGTTGGATCCTGAGCATCCAGCAGCAAAGTAACAACTGTCCTCCAACTGAGATGCTTTGAAGCAGGAGTCAGCAAAACAGAGCCGGTTTCTGTCTTTGATAGCTGTTCTTTAAAAAACCCCACTTTGCACACTGTGGCAGGTGAGATATTTTTAGAAGACAAGGTGGAAAACATTCAGTCCAGATCGGGAAATGTGCTAAAAGTAAAAAAGAAAAAAAAACAACATCTAAGTGAACTCTATAAATAGTTATTCATTCATTCAAATGCCACTAGACTGTGAAAGCGCAAACACACCACTGCAGCTAACTCAGGACGACACCATCTGTGTAGTTAGCTCCCCACCCTCCAGTCTGGCTTAATATAATTCAGTCAGCGATGAAACCTCTTAAAATTCTGCACTCTCCAGGGTTCACCACCTCTACCAGTCACACTTCATGCCCTCGTGTCTAACGGTCCTATGTTGACAGGTTGAACTGCAGAGCTGAAGCATATGAAACCAGGTCACTGTGAAATCTCGGCCTGGTTCAGTACTACATGAGTGCAATATAGTGTAAAGGTAACAGGCTGTTGAATAAACATAATCTGTCATGTTCACAGTGTGAGAAATGTGTTTTCTCGTAATGATTTCTGGACTTGGGTGGAGCTCTGGTATTATCGTCACTGCACAGGAGACAAGAAAGTGCTTTGTGTTGTTTTAGAGCTGTGCTTCTCAGCCCCGATGCACCCCCACAGCACAGAGAGATAAACTTTAAAAGTTTTTCATATGGTTTAACTGTTGCTTATGTTGTTTTTGGACAAATTTGCATTTCATCCACCCGTTACTTTCAGCTGTAGATTTAGACGGTTTTCCATTTCACATTCACCTTTTTCAACCATTTAACTATTACTTGTATCCATTTCAACAGCTCCATTTATCCATCCACTTTCTTCTACTTATCCAATTTATGGCTGCAGTGGGCTGTTATTCCAGCTGTCATGACTGGCGGCATGATATGCCCTGGACAGGTCACTACCATAACCATTCACTATAGCCCGACCAATATAAGATTTTTAAGACGGCTACGGATACAGATATTTGGTGAGCCAACATATCGGATGATTTTTCACATTTTTTATGTGGAGTTGTGTGCTCCACTATTGTTCCTGTAGCAACTTGTACGTCTGATAAGGACTCATTGTACTTGAGATTTATGTGTTGTTGTTTTTTGTTTATTTGTTTGGTTTTTTTGGTGATTCACCAAAAGCTTTCTGCAACAGACTGCAAACTGTGTAATACATGAAGGAACAGCAGGTCTGGTGAGACTCTCCCATAGCAGGCAGGACTGGTGCAAACAAGTGGACACAAAGACACAAGGAGGTTAGGGTGGTGGGGGCGGTGGGGGCAGCACCAGACAGAGCCCACTCCGATTGTCTGCTGGGATCTCGAGGACAATGCAGGACAATGCTATGATATATGCAAGCACCGCAAGGCCTCGCCCCAGTGATGCGCCGGCCTTAATCCCAAACATGATTTCCCCTCCAAACACATAGATGATGTCATCCACCCCCCCTCCAACCCATCTCACCCGCATCTTCACTCTGCACTACCTCACCACCTCTGGACCTTCAGCGCAACCAAGCGTGCAGCAGCGAGGCCCACGGGAGGATGTTTTGCTGCCGAGAAACATGCGGGCGGCAAGAAATCGGAGACCCTCTGAGTGCATCTGTGTCACAAATCAAAGAGCTTAAAGAGGACACTATCAAATGTCTATGCGCTTAAAACTCTCTGGTGCTTTCAAAACAGAGTGCCTCTGAAGTCTCACACGCACTTTAGCCTTCAAAACACAGCGGATGGAAACTTTATATCTGCAGTCAGGTGTCGGCCAACTCGCTTCGTGTCCTGTTAAAATGAAAGCAGCCGGCAGGACAGGTCAGTGTGTCCTGCAGCATTACAGGTCCACAGAGAGCCTTACATGCTTCACTGGAAAAACGGAGATGCGGACAGTTGCTCTTTAGAACTTTATGGGTCTCCCCTCCCCCCCCATCTTCGCTCCACAAAAGAGGCCTTACCCTCGCGTCCCCACCCACAAGGAATTTCTCAGGCATTGCTGGGTTCACCATGACAACTGTGTGCTTAACAAAGCATTTCTCTTAGGCATTCTTCCTTTCACAGGGGAGAGAGAGAAGGGGAGGAGGGGGGACAACAGTCAAAGGAGGGAGGGAGAGGAAGGGGAGGACAGGGATAAAGATGGAGGGTGGAGGAGCTTGAAATGATGGGAGGGAACAGTGGAGGTTGCAGGGGTGAGAGCCATAGACCCAGGCAGATAGGAGAAAAATGGGGAATTGTGACAGGCAAACAAAAAGAGGGAAAGAGAAACAGGATCAAGGTGATAGGTGATGTTAAAGGGATAAAAAAAGAAAAGAAACAGCGCTACAAACATTCCACGCAAGCCTGCGAGTGTGACTAACGCCATCCAGGGAGGGAGGCAGGAAGAATGGAAGGAGTTAGGCGTTACAGATGACTCGAGCTTCGTAAGCAGTGACTTTGATTCCTGTGAATCGAGAGCAAGAGGAAAACAGAAATTTATCAAGCAGAAAGAGCACAGGCTCTACTAATTATATGACAGTGTGGAGAAAAGTAATCAGGGCGGTCCAGCTGTTGAGGCCGACACACACACACAGAAATATACCAGATATGTGCAGCCTGATGGGTTAGTGTAACAGAAGACAATCCCCTTGAGAAAGTCCAACCGCAGACAGCTTAAAGGTTTAATAGAGCCTAATGAAATTACACAGGCTGTGAATGAGTTGGCTGTTATATACATGGCACTTGGTGCAGCAGAGTCCCCACCATTAAAATTCCTGCCCTGTAGCTTTATCTGACAAAAATTTAAAAAAGCCAACATAGAATTCAAGCGTCTGGATATGTTATTTGCCAAATTATCTTTTGAGAAAAAAAAAAGGCAAAAACTTGACTCATATGAGCATATTTGTTGCCTGCCCCAGTTGGTCGGGCTTAATGCCAGTGGCTTTGGCTCGAACACACGTTTGACAGAGTAGCAGCTTAACCTTGCAGCATCCGCAGCCACTTCAGACTCACACTTGAAAGTTAAAAGGGTGTTCCCTCCATACAGTGACCAGACAGAGACAATACCCGCTGTCCACCATGTAACTTGAGCGCCTGCACAACCCGCAGTGTGATGTGAGCTGAATCGCTCTGCCGTCTTTAGTGGTGGAGGCGTGTTTGTCTGTTAAATTTTAGCACTCACACTTTCAAAGTGGGGGCACAATGTTGGCTCGGACTCAGAATATGATTAAAAGGGACAAAGTGTCCTGGTGCCACGCTGGGGATGAGGTGGGTACTATGTTCTAGCAGTTTGTGGAGTATAAAGCTAAACCACGCCAGTCACTTTAGAGTGCAACAAATGTGCAGGCAAACAAGCGGACCTCACATTTAGCAATGTGAGATAATGATTAGCTACACTTTCTATACGAAAATTAACAGGGCTTTAAGGATGAAAGAAAAGCAGAGAAACAATCTCTGCAATCAAATGCAAACACCTATTTATGCAGGCTCACGCTTGCCTGGGAACAGTAGATGAGGCCCCGGGTATGTCAACACTAGTCTGACAGATCTAAGGATACAGATGCGGAATGCCTAATCCCATGGATGAAAACCTGCGTCTCATGCTCCAGTGTGATCGGAATTCTCTTCATAACACTGAAGTGACATGAGATAAAACATGTAAGAAAAAAAAATCATGTCTCCATTTTGTCCTGAACAAATGTTGAAATGCTGAGCTGCAAAACAACAATTTCCTCAAAGCTGAAATCAAAAGACGTAATCCTGATTCTGTGTTTATGAGTCTATTTTCACCCACTCAGTATGAGACAGGCTCAAATACCTGCACACCACTGCTGTAAATCTGGTTCCTTCACTGGCTAACATAATTAAACTGTTATGATTACTAATTTATGCAAGTGCACACAGCCAGTAAGATCCCCAGGCTACGTGATTGTCTGATGTATTTTGAAGAACCTGCTTATTGGCTCTGAGTGATTGCAGTGCCAATTTGAATAGCAATGAGGGACTTCTGTTGCTGCTGGTTAATATATATTTCCTCACTAATTATCTTACCCAAATCATAAAGAAATCCACAGGCATATCAAACCTGCATGAAGAAATCTTAGCAAGATAAAGTTCGATGCTCTCTGTGAAAGCAGACATTAGCCTTGGTAGTCTGCTTACCACCGTCCCGGTTAATCTTCTCTGAAGTATAGGGAAAGTTTTCCAATTCAACAGTTTCTCCTTCTATTTATTGCGCATGACCTGTTTGTACAGAAACAGTTTAATTTTGGCCACATCGCTTTAAATGTGGTTCAGTTTTAACATTTAGCTTTATAAACACTACATCCTTCCATCCTCTTCCGCTTATCCAGTTCAGAGTTGTCCAAATGTTGCTGGTGCTAGAGCTTGACTTACAACCTGTATCAGAAGGCCAATAGTTTCAGCTGATAGTGGTTTATTACATATACATATATATACTGTACTGACGTGTATGTCGTCTGATATGAAAACTTTTTTACAGAAACAGGAAGGAAATATTGTTTAGGTCATTTCTAACCTGTGTATATCATAGTTTTTCCATCAGCCTGACTCCATGCAGCAGTGTGCGCATCACAGCTGAGCAAATGGTGGTGTGGAGTCTAAAGTATTACTTTAGACTAAATGGTAAATGGACTGGTACTTACATAGCACTTTTCTACTACTACTACAATTTACATTCACACAGACTCTGTCCCATAAAGCAGACACTGAACACACACACTCTGATCGGGAGTAATTTGGAGTTCAGGATCTTAATCAAGGACACTTGGCCGTGCTGACTGGACGAGCCAGGGATCAAAGCCCTGACCATCCCGCTGGCAGATGGCCTGCTCTGAGTAACAGCCACTGCCCTTCTCATTGCGATACATTTCTAACCAGTTTGTTAAACACTGCACATTTTTTTATTTAATAGTTGGCCTCCTTGGAAACTCCATTCAGTAAATAATTGACCCGCAAAGCACAACGGGGGATCGTTTAATGTTCTTTCTGCACTAATTCCTGTCTTCCACGAAAAAGCATTGAATCACACTGTTCGATGGATTATATTTGGTTTATATTGGTTTATATTCGATGGTTTATATTTTTAAGAACTAGACCAAAAACTGCATGTGCAGTTTGCAACACTTGGTATACTTCATGTGGTTTTCCTAAATGCTTAACTATGCAACAAGGACTTATTGTTGTGCTGAACTACAGTACAAGTTAGGAATATTAGTCACTATGACAATATCAAAATCTTTTAAGCCTTAAAGAGTCAATATTTTTCAACAAAATCCAACGATCACTTCAGTGGTTCTTTATGAGATTTAAGCCACAGACTGTTTTACATTTGAGATCACGCAACAACAATCCGAGCGGAAGTGATGTGAATAATATTTTGAAGGGATAAGCGACACTCAGTGCAATGGGTTATTTTACCAAACCTAACTTTGGGGGGATGGTGTGGATTATTTAAAGGTTACCTTCTCAAAGATGGTGCATATGAAACACTTTAAACTTAAAGCAAAGTGTTGCCACATTTGAACTATTACATCTATCTCAGTGTGAAGAGCGGGGCCCAGAAATGATGTTAATCACAGTCCAACAACATACAAAGGAGCCCATCAAAAATCGTCCATCATAAGGGGCCTCTTAAACAGTAGCATAAAGAGAAAGATAATGGGAAGACCTGGGAAGTCCCTGGAGGGGGAAGCCTTTGAAAATTGGGGTCAGCAGCATCTATAGAAGGAGCTCATATTCCTGCCCCATCTCCTCCTCCAGCAGCTCCTGTCCAGTGTCTTTTCTGCTGGTTTACAGTACTGCTGTATTTTCCAACATATATTCACTGTACATACACACAAAAAACCCCTTCACCTCCCCTCTGTCCTCCAGCCTTCCTCTATCTTCTTCTATCTCCTGCAGGGGTGCTGACACATAAACCCCAGCAGGTGCTGGATGCACTGGGGGAACCACAGCCTCTAATTGGTCTTTGGTGGAGTCACAGCTGTTACTCCCAACCACAGCCTGGTATGAGCTCAAGTGCCTGCCCCTTAATCGACGGCTCACCATTGTTCTCCAGAGAGTCGAAGCTCAGCTCAAATCTATCAAAACGACTACCCACACTAACCAGTCAGTGCAATACCCATCAGCCAGTGAACGCACACTTCTACTGCCATCAAAGAAGACCATGAAGGTTTCTGCCAGCCTTAATCTGCTCTTTTCCTGTTAAATTGCTATTTTCATCTTTAACCTTCATGTCCAATCTCTTAATTCTGTTCCCAGCTCCTTTCCCTCTCTCTTAGCTTGTGCCAAGGTCAGAAAGAAGGCAGATTTACAGCAGATCACACTGCGTCAAATAAGCTCCAACAGAGGGCAAAAACAACACCGTCACCACCCCTCCTTCCCATCACCACTCTCCACCCACACACAACCACACACTTTCTTTGGGGTGCAATTTAGGCTCAATCGCATTAAAGGAGCAAATAAAACTCTGTAATTTGTGCAGACACGCAAAATGAACGGTGCAGGGAAGACAGACAGTTCAAAACATGCAGAGTAAGAAAAGGAGAACAACTGAAGAATGTCTGGAGCTCATTTTAGACTTGTGTGATATTACCTTTCCCAATTCATGAATGGAGAAGTCAGCAAATTTCATCCATGTGAACTTTTATGTGATTTAAAAGCATCGTCAAACCAGCATCATCAGTTTTCACCAACCTGGCTGCTATTGAATGTAAGCATTTTCTGTCAAATTAGAACAAAAGAACAGGGCTTGACACACACATCAACCTTTCATTAAAAAAAAAACAAACAAACAAAGAAAATAAAGCTGCAGAAATGAACCATTATTGAATTATGCCTTTCATTGTACGAGGGAGTGGGCATGACGGGCAATTATGGGACATGATCAGTCTGCCACTGGAGAGTCTACTCACTCAGACAAACAGCTATTTATATCTTGACAACAGACTGAGCTAAACCAGGATTGTGTATATAACCGGGGGACAAGAATACTAAAATACATGTTAGAAGTCCCCCACTAAATGAGCCAAATTAAACTATTAATAAGAAATGCTTTAGTGCACCTTTATGACCCTGAGTGATTTTTCCTGTAAGTGGAGTGAATTACAAATGTCCTTCAATGAATATTAATCCTCCTTCATGAATATTTCTATTACAGGAGAATCACGCTGGAATACTCGAGCCAAGAGAGACACACTTAAGCCGTCATCACTTCCATTACCCAGTGAAATGGAGAGAAAATGTAAATGAAGAGACACTACGTGTTAATAGAAGCAGTAAGAATACACCCCTGTAAGCCTGCACTCCCATTACTGCACTTTTTTTCATTCACTGGGTGGAGTGGAGGTGGATTACAGAGAGTTATCTAACAATCTCACCTGACACTGAGATCCTCATGGAGGCCTCCAGGGGCCGGTTGTTATCCAGGGCCTGGCTCAGCTGGATCTCTCCTGTACTTTGGTTCAGGAGGACCAGGTTCAGCTCGTTTCCCACGTCGAAGCTGTAGTGCAGCTGATCGGAGACGTCGGGGTCGTATGCAGGGATGCGTCCGATCACTCCAGTGGGAAAGCTGCTCGATTTGTCGGTCACATAATTGTTGAAGATGATCTGGAAGTTTTTGAGGACTGGCACGTTGTCGTTCTTGTCCACAAGTTTGATGTGGACTGTGGCTCGGCTCACGAGAGGTGCAGAGGTGGCCTGGACCACAATGACGTATTCAGACCTCAACTCATAGTCCAGGTCTATTAAAGCAGTCAGCTCACCAGAGAAGATATCCAGCTGAAACACCTCTGGGATGTTTCCCTCCACTATCTGATACATAATCTGCGCATTGCTGCCTTCATCTGGATCTGTGGCTGAGATATGTGCAACCACGAGGCCTATGGGGCTGTTTTCCTCCACCATAATGTCAAACTCGTCTTTCTCAAACACAGGAGGGTTGTCATTCACGTCTAGGATTGTCACTTGAATGTTTACTGGTGTTTTCAGGGCAGGGATACCTTTATCTACGGCAAAGGCCTGCAGGGTGTAAATGGGCACATTTTCTCTGTCAAGCCTGCGCAGAGTGCGAACAATGCCGGAGGTGGATTCAATTATAAAGTCTCCATCGCCATCCTCCCCACCCTGGAAGGTGTAGAAAACTCTGCCATTGAGGCCAGAGTCTCTGTCGGTGGCAGAAACCTGGACCACGCTGGTGAACACGGGCACGTCTTCCATTATAGCACCAACGTAGTGATCTCTGAGGAAACGGGGAGCGTTGTCATTCACATCGTTCACAAGTATCTCCAGGTAGGTTGTGTCAGATTTCTGTGGGATGCCGTTATCCCGCGCAGTGATGGCCAGCGTATAGGAAACCTGGTCCTCGTAGTCCAGTTCCATCTGCGTGGTGACAGCTCCCGTGTCTGGGTCGATGTCAAACTGAGGGATGCTGTCATCCATGAAGTAGGTGATGCGCGCGTTCTCGCCCGTGTCCTCATCTGTGGCACTGATGATGACCACGGTGGTGCCCACAGGCTTGTCCTCATTAATGCTGACAGTGTAATGTGAGCTCTGAAACACGGGCCGGTGTGTGTTGGCGTCAGTGACGTTCACAAACACTTTGGCGGTGTCAAAGCGGGTGCCGTCGCTTGCCGTGACAGTGAGGACGTACTGGCGTTCGAGTTTGTAGTCCAGAGGCAGAGCCAGCGTAATGAGCCCGCCCCCGCTCTGGCTCGTGATGGAGAATCTGTTGCGGGTGTTTCCACTCGCGATCTGATACGTCACCACGCTGTTGATGTCCTGGTCCACAGCTGACACCGTCACCACGCTGGTCCCCACAGCCGCATCTTCATTCAGTCTCATGTAATATGCCTTCTGCGTGAACTCTGGGTTGTTGTCGTTGACGTCCAGGATCGTCATGCTGATGCTGGCTGAAGATGACATGACGGGGTAGCCGTGATCGCGTGCCTCCACTCCAAAGTTGTAAAAGTCCACGCTCTCCCTGTCCAGCTCGGCTGCGACTACAATCCACCCTGTGCTGTTATTGATGGAGAAGGGGAAGTTTGGTGTGGTTTCAGTGAGCCGATACTCCAGCCTGGAGTTTTCTCCAGAGTCTGCATCAACAGCCTGGATGTGGATGATGGAGTAACCCAGCGGCACATTTTCCAGCACAGTGGCCTGGAACGGTGTGCTGACAAAAATGGGGGCGTTGTCGTTAACATCCAGCACCTGCACCGTAACCAGGCCGCTGATGTTGGACAGTGGTGGGCGTCCCCCATCCTGAGCTCTGATTCTCAGCGTGTATTCTTTGTTCGCCTCATAATCCAGGTGGCTCACCAGGTCCATTTTACCTGTCTGAGCATCAATATAAAACTGCCCGCGGGTGTTTCCGCTCATGATGCTAAAGTGAACGACAGCGTTACTTCCTCTGTCCTGATCTGTTGCGGTGACCTGCAGGATCTCTGTGTTGGGGGTCATGTCCTCTGGCACCTGGACCACATAGCGCTTTTCACTGAACTGAGGAGCATTATCATTGTCATCCTCTACCACAATGTGAACAGTAGCTGTGGCGCTGCGGGGCCCGGGGTCACGACCTTGGTCATTCGCCTCAACTAACAGCAAATAGGCTTCCACCTCCTCTCTGTCCACCAGGCCCTTAGTGCGAATTACGCCAGACCTGGAATCAATCTCAAACACATCATTGGACCCGTTATTATTGAGGATGTTGTAAAGAATGTTCCCATTAATGGGGGCATCTCCGTCTGTAGCTCTCACTGTTAACACCTCATAGCCTATTTCTAAGTTCTCCCTGATACTTTCCTTATAGTCCTGTTGCTCAAACACAGGGCTGTGATCGTTAGTGTCACTGACTGTGATAGTGAGTGTGGCCATGGCTGTGCGTCGGGGTGTGCCATGGTCCACTGCGGTCACACGAAACACATGGGTGTCTTTTGTTTCCCGGTCCAGCACTTCTACTGTAGACACAGCACCGCTGGATGGGTCCACAGCAAAAAGATGGTTCGAGCGGCTGTCAAAGAGAGCCTCTATAAAATACTCCAGCCTGCCTGCCTCGCCTTCATCCACATCCACTGCTTTCAGAACAACAACAGGAGTCCCAGCGGGCTTATTCTCTGCCACAGACACTTGATACATTGGTGGCTGAAACTGGGGGCTGCTGTTGATGCTTCTTCTACTCCTCCTGCTTAAAATCCCTGAATTAGACTGAGCTGCCCTCTGTAACAGCTTCTCTATGTGGCCCTGCCTAAATGGGCCCTGTCCCACACGCCAGTGGATGGAGATGGGGCTGACCTGAACATTCAGCCCACTCCCTGTGAGTACATCACAGAGGACGTCCAGCTCCAGGAGGGTGTCCTGCCTCCAGCACAGCCTCTCAGACACAAACAAGTTCCCCTCGGAGAAATAAAACTCACGGCTGTTGGTGACTTTGCAGCGGATCCGAGGTCCAGGTAGTAGACCTCCCACAGGAAACAGAGCAGAATCTGCTCGGTGGCACTCTAAGCTGTGATGGCTGTGGGTACTAAACAAAGTGAGGACCTCCATGTCCCACTGAGGTTTTCTTTTACGCGTGTTTGAACAGTTCCTACCGTGTACATGCACCTGGTACTGGCTGGTGAGGAGGTGCCTGTAGCCGGAGTCCGCGCAGTCCTCCACGGTGTACAAGGTGAAGGGGTTTGAGCGCAGCGAGGGGCACTTTATGGAGTCCGAAACAAACACGATGCCCGCTGCCGCGTCAGTATCCAGGAACCCCTCCGTGAATTTTGGAGCCAGCACCTGATCTAGAGTGCACCGCGAGCCCCGCTCCGCGCCGGCCACCACCGCGCTCGGCCCGGCATCCTCACCAATGTGAACAACGTAACAGCGGACCAGTGCGACCAGTTTACACCAGCAGAGTAACAGCAGCAAATCCCATTTAACGAAGTGCATCGCTCCTCAGTTTGTGCGCGCGAGTGGCGAATTCTGCGGCTCCTAATTTCTTTAAACTTTCCGCCTGTAAGTTTCCCTTTGTTGCAGAAGAGCCATGCTCTCAGCGGGCGCACTCCTCTCCGCTCACTGCGGCTGATGTTTTTTAAGAGGTTAACCCGCAGTAACCTTGGCCGGAGCTGCTCTCACATCCACACAAACGCTCACACACACACAGTCACACACGCCGGCTACAGCAGCAGCAGCAAAACCTCCGCTCCGTCCGCGCAACTCCGCTTCAATGAGAAAAATGGCTCCTGCTCCCCCCCCCCAGTGTCTCCAGGCTCCTCATTATAATAAACCTGTGTGTGTGAGTGAGAGAGGGAGGGAGAGAGAAGCTCTACAGGGGTCTGAGGACTTGACAGAAAGCCTGCCACTGGAGATAAATGGAAACTTCCCATAAGCGTCATTAATTAACGCAGAACAGCAGCCGCAATTCAGAGTCGGATTACGGAGTTCATTAGACAACATTCAATTCATTAGTATAGTATTATTACAGCACTCACTAATAACGACTAATGCGAACCGTTTTGATCACGCCCAATACCCACGACTCACCTCCGGAATGGTTTGGCTCATTAACCGGTCGGAATTGTGGGTTACATTGTGGGTTTTGGCTGACCTTCTTTCAACCTAAGATAACTTGCATTCTCGGGCTCGTGTTAAAAAGAGGAGGATTACATTTCAGCTGCATTCAAGTTCTCTTTGTTCAGCGGCTGTTTTCTTTAGATCCACTAATTCCCGTGCTTTGTTTTCCCGAAGGCTTGATTCACCTGCTCTAACTTAAAGAGCAGTAAAAGCAGCATCTAAGTACCAGCAGACACCCCCGAATCACAAGATGCATTCGTGCACATAGGCCCCAGAAGTTAGGAACTTTTCAATTTACTCAAATATTCAGAGTAAGACAACATAATCTAAAGAGACGATAACACAACTGGGACTGAGTGCGGCGGAGCAAGGTACAACTTTGGACTGAAACTCGGCGCTTCGCTGATATTCTGAGTGCGCCTGACACCTGCTGGACAAACTGCAGCCACACAGCCAAGAGAGGATCCTCCTGCCAGCTTGCTCACACTGCTCATGTTCATGTCTGCTTGTTGTTTCAATGAATAAACATGTAAAAAATAAATAAATAAATCATCTGTTTTCACACAGTAATATAAATAATTAAATGACACCATGAGGGGAAGTGCCTCAGCACAAAGTCCATGCAGTTGTCAGTGCTGAGTTTTCTGAGACCTTTGTGGACTTTTTGTAGATAAACAACAACAAAAATAGTGTTTATAAAAAATGGCACACTAAATCTGGCCAATTCCATAATCTATAGATTCGTTTATATGGCTGTTTCAGCTCCTATGGCAACAACACCATCACACTTTAATGTCTGTTGACCAGTTGCCCAGATATCTCATGTGGTGAAATCATCATTTCGTATCTCTCTGCAGTTTGCATACCAACCAAATCTGATAGGGGATCATGCAGAGCTGACTCCCAGAAGTAAATGTCCTGCGAGGACCAAGCTCTTAGAGTCCTACAGTGCATTCACCATCACCCATCTGCTGCTACTGAGGGAGACACTGTGAGCGATGACTGGCTCTGTCTTATGGTGATGGGTAGTAGTTGGAGGCATAACCGATGGGCTAAAGGAGGAGTACAGAGCACTAGGGGAGGATTTTGTGGGCTAGTCTGAGAGAAATCTAAATGTAAACAACACCAAAGAGATAGATGCTGTTTGTGTCTATCCTGGGACAGGATGTTGACGTGGTGGAGGTGTACAAGTACCTGAGCGACCAGAACAGGCTGAACTGGAAGACCAGCACAGAGGCTGCATATAAGAAGGCTCCATTTCCTAAGGAAGATGAGATCCTTCAGTGTGTGCATCAAAATATTGGAGATCTTCATTCACCACTAAGCTGTGGTGAGCATCCAAAGAGCTGACACCAATAGACTAAATAAACTGATCAGTGAGACTGTGATTGACTGCAAAACTGTCACTTTTGAAGCTGTGGTGGAGTCGAGGTCACAGATCACGGGGGTATCCATTGTTGACTGACTCAGCTCCTTTGCATCAAAGGCAGATAAAGGCAGGGGACTAAAACAGTGATTCGGACCAGGAATTTGACTCCATCTCATGCTACATGCTACACTGTACTCAAACTAGACCGCCAATTTTGCAAGCCAAACCATTTTAGGTACATCACAATATCAGATTTTCTCTTTATAGTTATCCATACCGAAAGAATATAAAATAAATTACTAATATAGATTTTTTTTAAAGGGAATATTACTATCATTTTATATGTTGTCTCCTTTGGGTAAATTAATTTCAGGCTCTGTGCAAAAATAACAATTAGACAGTTATTTATGATAATGTGTTTTACAGTGTAAGAAAACCCCTGTAAATTTTACAGTAAAATACTGGTAGCAGAGTTGTCAGCAACTTACTGTAAAATTTACAGTTTAGTGCTTTACTGTAATTTATTACAGGATGATACTGTATGTTTTTACAGGACAATGCTGTAATACCACAATGACGCTGCTAAAATAAACACTGATAAACAGTTTGGTATTATTTTTAGCAGATGAAGTTATATTACTTCAACCATAAACTACATACCAAAAATCATAAAATGTTTTTAGCCTATCAGTGCTAAAAGCTCCTCAATATCCACTAATGATTGGATTAGCAACAATCAAGCTAACTTTAACCTTGTTAGCAGACCCACACTTTCAGTCTCACACACACGCACTTTATCTCACATTGGTGAACACACTCACACTGATACACTGGGGGCAATCTGGGGTCCCGTATCTTCCCCAATGATACTTTGATACATTTTACATGTAGACTGGAATAGCTGTGAAATCGATCCTCCAACTGCTGTACCTCCTGAGCCACAGCCACCCAACGTGCATCACATTCATACAAAGGAATAAACTTCAAACAAGCAAGTAGCTTTTTACAATTTTTATTGTTGCTGGAGGCTCTAATACAATATGAGTCATAAGCTTTACAAAATAAAAACAAACAAACAAACAAAAAAAAATTACAAAGATTCCCCTCCAAAATGGAAACAAAGGTTTCCACTGTGACACCAAGACAAACTGTGACCCCCAACAAAGACATAGTAGGTGAGGATAGAGAAGACGTTAACAGGCTGAACAAAGGGGAAGCAAACTGTCATGTTATACAGTGTGTGTGTGGGGGGAGTTGATTATGACGAGGGTGTACCCGGTGATAATAACAGTCCATCCTTATGTTTGAGAAGTTTTCATTTCCACCCTCTGCAGCTCCACAAAGGCTCTCATGCATGTGGACAGAGTGAAAATAAAGTGTAAAAACGTTGTTGGTCACACAGAAAGACCGCCCTCGTCTTTGCACCGTTTATATCGCCCGTAAGAATAACCACTCGTTATACATGGACAGTTTTAATTCTATACAAATATATTTGGGTCTGGGGTCGGGTGTCATAGAAAAAAAAAAAAAAAAGATAGGTGCAAGAATATAATTTGATGAACATAATAATGACACCACTGCCAAGCCTCAACCACCTACTGCACAGTCTGTCCTCATCACAGAGGAAGAGCAGGGCCAGAGTTGCTCGTTACAAATCAACTGAGGACATATCAGATGTGAGAACATCAGGGATTATTACTACAATGACCCTCAAGATTATCATTAACCGTGGTAATACTATCATATTCATAACATGGGACAGAGAGAGAAAGAGAGGGGAGAAGACAAACAGAGCGTGAGTGAATGGCTTCATGGCAGATGAGATGCATGAAAACAAAAC
>VVHJ01019014.1:0-16678 GCA_015107715.1 Tylochromis polylepis
TGTTGTTGCTCCCAATATTCTTTTAGACAACCTCTGAGGCCGTCACAGAGCAGCTGTATTTGTACTGACATTAGATTACACACAGGTGCACTCTATTTAGTCATTAGCACTCATCAGGAAATGTCTATGGGCAACTGACTGCACTCAGACCAAAGGGGGCTGAATAATTATGCACACCCCACTTTGCAGTTATTTATTTGTAAAAAATGTTTGGAATCATGTATGATGTTCGTTCCACTTCTCACGTGTACACCACTTTGTATTGGTCTTTCATGTGGAATTCCAATAAAATTGATTCATGTTTGTGGCTGTAATGTGACAAAATGTGGAAAAGTTCAAGGGGGCCGAATACTTTTGCAAGCCACTGTATGTGGTTATATATATTGGTTATATAGATTTCACTATCTTAGCTCTAGGTGGTGAGTTCACTCTTTAGTTCAGAGTTGAGCAGACAACGGTGCGCTCACTCACATGTAAGTGGTGTTCAGAAAGCCCCTTAAAAATGTGTTTGTTCTTCTGTACGAGCTACCATACGTGCTATAGTTTTGCAGCTAGTGTTTAAATATCTTCCTTCTTAAGGGTCATCTTTTTTCTGTTTCCACAGGCCTATTTTGCGTCAAGCCAAGAATTTAATATTGGCTGTACATGTCTACCCTCCATGAAAACTTCATGTTGACCAGAACTTGCACCGCTCTCAACCCTCCTCCTCACTCACCTGCAGGCCCAGAGATGTGGGATCTGCCAGCATTGTGTGCTGCAGCCTGGAATGTACACTGCTGGCAGTGGTAAGGGCAAATTGCTGTAATCATCCTTACTCTAATTCAGTAATTTACCTGACTTTACACATTCATCACTTTCATAAAATATTAGGCACATGTATGATGAGGCCCAGCCCCCAGTACAGGGCCCAGAACTGGGCACCCCTTTTAGCCTCTTACAGCCTAATCACCAGCTCTGACCAGCCATTAGTCAGCCAGTTCAGACTGACCCTGACACCATGTCTGCTATCCAAACTCCACCCCACCTTGTTTTTTTTTATCCCACACGCAGAAGGTGGATGTGCTGCTAGGAGGCTGGATGGATGGAGCTGTGCTGAGGAACCAGGTCACTAACTCCCTTATGACCATTAGTGTAATTAAAGTTGGCGTTGTTAATTGTTTTTTGCTGGGCCTAATGAGTTTGGGGGGCAGGGGGCGAGGGGGGTGCGGATATCGCAATGCAATTAGGGAAGCTGAAGGAGGCGGTGGGAGGGGAGGGAGTTTTGTGAGAGATGGGGAGTGATTGGGGAAGCCAGAGTGGGGAGAAGGAAGCGGGCGATGGAGTACAGGATTGAATTGTCAGCCCAGGTTATGATTAGGAGGCACAGATGCGGCCATGTGAGAAATGAATTTCATGGCTGTTGATTCTGCGATTTGTCCTGGAATGTGGGGGTTTGCTGCTGAGAGAGAGCTTCTCAGATGGAGGACTAACACTCTTCATGCTCTGACACAACAAGACAGAGGCATGAAAAAACGAGAGAGGAAATGGATGTGCACAGCAACTAATGATGTTGAAGTTGTGCTTTGATCTCCCTTTTAAATATCATCTGTTAGAAGCTGTGGAAAATGAATTTTTTTTTAAATATAATGTTAAAATGGGTGTCAGAAATCTTTACTTCTGTTCTGATAATCTTAAAGCACCTTTGAATTATCATCATTCTTAGTTAGTATGAAATCCAATTATTAGTAGTGTTGTCCATCCTAATGCACATCTGTGTACACCTTTTATGCTTTACTTTCATTTTACCGTACATGTGCAGACCGATGATTACCTGAAGAAGCTGACTCAGTTTGATCCATCAGTCAAGGAAAAAAAGCAATCATGGGAGGAGAGGTTACACTACAAGCCTGACCAGTTAAGTGACAGTTAATCGGGATGCCACAGATAATTACTCCCTTGTGTTTTTGCAGGGATGTGTTGGATTAAATGTGAGAATCTGAAGAAAACGTGGCAAGTATTTTGTATTCCTCGCTGAGGGAACACAGTGCAAACTTCTTTTTGTTTTAACTTCTAATGTGAGCACACAGTTTCCATTTCTGTTTGGTGGGTCAGTATACTGCAAAATCTCCAGAGTTAAATTGACACTAGAAAGTGTCTATATGGGTCCACACTTTTGAGTGTTAAATGAACACTTTTGACAGTGTTATATTTGTAACAGTAACCTAGTCAGTGTTAAAGATTAACAATGACTAACACTGAGCAGTGTTGATTTGCTAACACTGAAATATTACTAGCATTTTTAGTTATTTTCCAATATTAGAAAATCAGCACTGCTCAGTGTTAGTCACTGTTAATCTTTAACACTAAACGCTACTGTTATAAATATAACACTGTAAAAAGTGTTAATTTAACACTCAAAAGTGTTCATTTAACACTCAAAAGAGTGGACCCATATAGACACTTTCTAGTGTCAATTTAACACTGGAGATTTTGCAGTGTATGTGTGACATGAAGGGAGAGCAGGGTGGCTCTATGGGAATGGGCTGCCAGGCATAGTTTACTCTGGCCAGCACCAGTCTGGATACGCGCCTTTAGCCAGCTGCCAACCTGCCATTTCTCCAGAAGCTTCCCAACCCGCGTAATTCCCCGACCCTGCTACCTCTCCCAGGCCAGGGTTTGACGTACTTTACATTTCAGGATTTCTGGGGCTAGACAAGTCGCAGAGATGTTGGCCAGTGAAATTTATTATAATAAAAGCATCATGGTTGAGTTTTATTTGCCCTAAAAGTGAGCAATGGTTGTTTTTCAGCTTAGAAGAGCACAAAACATCATAAATGGTCCAATTGAGAGATGCGGTTCATCATGGTTCAGTGAGAGCAATTAAGACATTTACAGTTATTCCTAATTATACTGGATTTCCCGCTACAGCTCACTAGTGCTGGAATAAATGACGCTTGTAATTATTTGTCCTGACCAGAGGAACCAGAGCGTAGAGGTGGGAATTAAGAGTGAAGGGTGAGAGTACTTTGTTACTGACATGGTTTTCCTTGTCTCAGCCTATTTTTCACTGAGCCAGCAGTGTACTCCCTCAGAGAAAGGGTTTTACAGCCCTGATAATTAGAAGCTATCATGATGAAATAAAAGCTGAACTATAAGTCTAAAAATAGCAGCAAGGTTTGTGAGATATGCTTAAAAGTTAATCTAATTCTGCCCAGTTCATACTTGCCAGCTAGTGAGGTCAGTTAGAGGTAAACAACCACTGTTTTGTTTTGTTTTTTTTAACATTTCAACCCATTTTTTAAGGTGGGCTTTCAGTTTCAGTTCATAGTATAAAGTTTTCCTTTCAAAATGTTAATATATTCTCATATGTGGGGTTTCATCTGAATTTGCTGCAGCTATGACATGTGCAGCGGTTTATACATGTGAGAAGAAGAGAAGAAGGATTTTGAAAAGTCAAAATGTTGACTTCTGGTTATTGGTGGTCCAGTCTGCCTGGGGTGAGCCTGAGCAGCGGGTTCCTGAGGAATGAGGTAGTACACTTACTGTAACAGGGTGTCAAAGCGAGAAAAAGTGTTGTGTCTGTCTGCTGGGGCCATCGCATCATGGAAAACTGAGCACAGAGCTCAGCCTGTGCAGAGCTGGACAGGCCAGTTTTCAGCAGCCTTGTCGGAAAAGACTCAGGAAACTCCCAAAAGCATTTGTCGCGCCATCCGTCCTGTCTACAGCCCCACAGTGTGGGCGAATACACAGGTGCAGATTTCACGTGTGTACATGTGTGTTTGTTTGAGTGTGCAGCTGTGCATAGGGCTCTGTTTGTACCTCTCCTGCTGGGTTTGTTAATGAAGGAATGTAATTGGATTTTTTGGGTCGGTGCTGTGGCGTTCAGTAGAGGGCGGTGCCGGTCTGAACCCCCTGAAGAGTGGATAGATGAGGGAGACAAACCTGTAGGTTGGATTACCACTGTGCCCTTTTCTCTCTTGCTCTGTCTTCCCAAGGTAGGGGATTATGGTCTGTATGAGCAGAAAGGCTGGCGAGGGAGCATTTCATGAGTTTAGCTTGTTAAGAAAAAGGGCAGATCATGTGAGGCTACACAAATTGTGCTCTGAATGTGAATACTAAAGGTATAATCTTGCATAGGTCAGCTAGTGCTATTCAAATTACATCCACAGAGTTCATGAACTTGCACAAAGTTATTCTCAAAGTTCTCTGCATGCCAAATCACACTTTTATGATAACAAACTTATGAAACACTTGTGTGACTAGAGTCTATTACAGATGAAAATCAACCATAGCCAGCTGTTCATGTGCTGAACTCTTTACTGCCTTGTACTCTTCCTCTTCAGTGAACTGACTGAATTAAAGAATGGAGGCTAAGCCTGTGAGACATGCCATGACAATGGTAAAAAAAAGAAGAGGGAGGTTCTGCAGATTGTTTTTCTCCAACTAAAGCAGTAAAACAGAGGGAGACATGGAGCGAGGGTGAATACAGGTTCGCCCTCACTCTCACTCATTCCCACCCTCCCTTGTTCCCTTTGCCTCGACTGGGCTATTGTTCGTGGTCCCCAACCTCCTCGTCTTCCGGCTGGGACTGGAGTAGTTCCCGATGGCCGCAAACTGGATTAGGAGCACCCATGGCTCTGGTCATTCTCTGTGGATTTGGGAGTGTTACTGCAGCTTGGCTGGGCTATGGTGCTTTAATTACCCTGCCACCAGGGGGCCTCAGAGCAGCCCAGCGGGTATCAAGCAGGGCCTGCAGGAAAAGCTTCTGTCTTTACATGGGAATAATCCCCAAGAGCCTCTGATCAGGTCACTTTTTACTAAACACTAACAGCCCTTTTTAACCTTGACTGCTAGGATTGTGAATGCACTACACTTTAAAAACACCTAAAAGCGTTTGTATTTGTTTAGTATTATCTACCTTTAAAAGTTCAAAACTACTTGAAATCACTTTAAATGTCAGAAACTTAAATCTGCTTTGCATCACTGAACCACAGCAACGACGAATTAATAATTCATCCATGATTCATCCATCCATCCATCCGTCCAGCCATCAATCCATCCACCTCTGGTTACCCGGTTCAGGATTGTTAGAGCCTATCATATCTGTAACAGGGTGAGACACTGGGGACACCGTGGACAGGCCATTCAATTTGATCTAAAAAGCTATCTCACTAATACTACAATCAATTTATGTGGGTCAGATAGCATTCAAATGTTTTTGTATTTGAGAATCAATGAAAATACATCAATCAGTGTATAGATCAAAGACGTGTAGATGCGTATGTATATACACAGCAGTGGTTTATTGTTTTCCTAGTAACAAGATGAGGGCACTGCTCCCTGTTTGAAAAAGGAACCTTTCTTCATTTTCTTTGTGAACGTTGAGATTTTTTTCATGTGTCTGTGACGTCCATATCAGACCTGCTGCACCTGCCAATGGCCCACAGACTTCCTATGAACAATCAATAGAGCCAACAATGACGTCAGTACCATAAGACTACAGCTGTAAACTGATTTTACACTTTTCACTCTATGGATTATTTTATGTGATACTGCTAAGAGACTCAAAATGCAACTTTGGGCCAAATGGCTGAGAATGGAATGAGAAAATATAGACTTTAAATGCCAACATCTGGACCTGGCTTAATGTCAGTGTTTGCTCTGTGTGTGTGCGTGTGTATATTTGTGAGTCTCTGTGGGTGTGATATAGCAGATACAGTGAGTGTGTATGTGCTTCTGAAAGAGCAAGGTCTGAAGAGAAGGAGGCAGAGCACGGGCACAGACAAAGGTAGGCCTGTGTACCCTGTCCACCGAGGACCTGTGGAAAATTCCCTGTCAGTGCTGTGCCAAGACGCCTGGCCCTGTGAGGCGGGACTCCAGAGGAATGCGAGAGGCAGACATGACCAGGAGAGCCAGCACTTAACCACAGCCAGGGAGGGTAGAACAGGGTTACCTTAAAGTGGTGGTTTAAATTAAGTAAACTAATTTCTCTTTATAATTTAAAAGAAAGTTACAGAGTTTTTATTTTGTGACATTCATCCATCTTTGATAAGAAAAAATGTAAATGTTACTCAAACAGAGAGCTGGTGATTTACATCTAAATATACAATATACATAAACTCCATGAACACATGTCATTTTGGTTTAGTAACCAAATGCCGTGCAGCTCAGCAGCAACATGCTTGGTGTTCTTGCATGTTTCTGGAAAAGCACTGCAAGTCTGTCCTCCTGGAATATACAGTACACAAGTATGATGCACAGGTATGACCCTGTGGGGATGAAAATATAATCCAATTTAAGCTCTATAAAATAAAAAAAGAATAGAATGAACAAAACAAAACATGTTTTTTTTCTTCTTCCTCATGTTTTTTTGTTTGCAAATAACTCATCATCTATGCAAAACTATATCTAGTTATAAAAGCTTGAGAATAATTTACTATTCAAGAGAGCAATTAAAGATTTTTTTTTCTTGTATGAGGACACAGAGACAGTGGTCAGGTGTGTGGTAGGCGTGATGGCGGAGAGATGAGCTCAGACAGGAGTCTCCATGGACTATGGTGTTTACAGACAACACTGTAATCTGCAGTGAGAGCAAAGTGCAGGTGGAACAGAGTCTGGAGAGGTGGAGGTATCCTATATTGAGAAGATGTCTCAAAGTCAGTAGAAGCAAGACAGAATACATGTGCAAGAATGAGAGGCAGACAGGTGTAAGAGTGAAACTACAAGGAGTAGAGGTAGGGAAAGTGGACGAGTTTAAATACCCAGGCTATTCTAAACCTGGGCTGGGCCCATGTGCATTTCATTTTCACATCTTTTAAAAGACTTATGATTCACAAATGACTCACAAACAACTTTAATTTGGATGACCACCGTTTTTTAAAAAAAAAACAGCACAGTGAGTCAGCTCTCATCTACATATCTAAATAGTAGTTGCACGTGTTCACTTATCACAGGGTTGGTGCTTTGATCTCTGGCCCTCTGCTTGAAGGTAAGCCAGCACCATCTTTGGCAGCTCAGCTACTATTGGTGTGTGAATGGTGTGAATGAGAAACATGGTACTTTTCAAATGTGATACGTAAGTGAAAGCCTACTAGATGTGATCAAAAGGTTCTGGGCACAGGTCCTTAAAATGTAAGTTGATTTAAATTTGACCAAAGTCACATTGAAGGGCATCATGACCAGTTTCCAGCAGCTGCTATTTTTATATTCCTCTGAGTAAATCCTATTCTGATCACTCTACACTGTAAACTCCCCGGTTTGACCACGGACCACAACTATGCTAAGAGACAACATTCGCTTTCAAACTGACCCAAATTTCACATGACCTTTCATGGTGATAAGTGCTGGTCTCCGGCTATAACCAAGCATTTTTCAGCAGTTCTCAGGTGAAGAGTCATTTCCTAGCCTGTAAGTGCATGTCCAGGAGCCTAAAAGCTTCACTCCCCGCCCGCACCACTCACCATATTTGGTTTCCTGCAACCTTCCCGGCTTCCTGAAAATGAAAAATCAAGTTGAAGGACTGTTTGGACAGACATCCACCACCTATCGCAGAGGCAGAAGTGCAAAAAGACACAATGAGATTTTATCTAAGAGATTTTAAAAATAGCAGCTGCACTGAAAGCAGTCCAAAGTTGCAAAAGAAGATGGCCTTGATAAGCGGCAACAGCCAAATATAAAACGGGTAAGGCCTTTGATTTGTATGGATCCCTACTCAGATCTCTACTACTCACCTGCATAAGAAGAACTATCTTGTTTAGCTCCAGTTTAAAGAATTAAGGAAGAAACAAAAGGTGAAAGAATTGCTGGTTTAGTTTGGCTTTATTTGACTTAATTCAGTGTTTAAAAGTAATTTCTCAAAGTTTTCTCACTTTTCTAAAACCTAATTATTTGTTTTCATTTTAGCAAATCACATATAAGATAAAACTGTTTCGATCGTAACTCCTGAAATCTCCTTACTTCTTATATTTAGATTATTTTTGCAGTGCAGGAGCCAAAGTAATTTTCGTCTGCTCGTTGTGCTTTGTGGTTAGAGTGAACCTTCATGTAAAATGTAGAGTCATAACCGCACCATTTCTAGTGAGCCAGGTGACAATAATTTTAAGACAGTTATTGTGAATCCAGTGACTGTAAATGGAGCGGTAAAGCTAGGGATAAGCGAGTGTAAATATCAGCCTTTATGCTGTCCATTTGTTTCTGGTAATCTCTTCTGTAGAAACTCATTTTTGGCTACTCATTAAAACAACTCAAATCGCTTCTGCTTCTCCTTCCCTAATTTTAGGGAGCTGTCCTCAGGCACTTCACCTGGCTGTCTGGCCCCAAGGTGTCAATCTGGGCTGGGTGTGCCCTTGTACCCATCACCTCTTTGGTGAGGCATGTCTGACCTCAAGGAAGTTGTCAAAATATCCTGCCCCACCTGCACTGGAGGCCTTCAACTCCTCCAGCCTCCAAAGCCCTCCACTGCTGATTGGTAGAAGGTACAATTTGGTAATTGTGAACTTCCAGGAACGGAACTGAATAAATGTTCATCTTCACTAATGAGCGTGAGTTATTGCCATGGATGGACATTAATAATGAATAATGAACAATTATTGAGTCAGCAGGGTAGAGTAGTGATTAGAAAGCCTGTCTCTCAAGCAGAAAGCTTGAATTCAATCATGGCTGACAGCTAGACCCCTTGGGGTGCTGTTCTGTTACTGATTTGGTGCTATGATGACTCCTTAATGAGTGAGGGGTACAAATCAATAAGATTTTTCTTCTGGAATATATGTTATATATATATATATATATATATATATATATATATATATATATATATTAAAATGTATGTTATTCATTGTTTGTTTATGGCCTAAGAGTTATGGCAGAGATTAGTTTGTATAGAACAGTGATGTAGTGTATGATATTCATTGTGTTGATGGGGTGCAGAGAGGAAATTGTCAGGTCTATGGGTCCTGTCAGAGGCTCCAGTGGGGCTACTGAGCCTGCTTCAATCAGGCCTAGGAGCTGCCAGGACCCTTGCATATGGTCCTGCTTAGGGCAGCCCCCAGCCTCTCCCGAATAACGTAACAATCGCTTGCTTTTGCTCAGCTTTCTAACACGTCGAAGCTACAGAAGGGAGCAAAGCCAAACTGCTGGGTGTACTTCTGTGCCGTGCTACCAAAGCATGCGTGAAAGCAGTCAGGGTTTGGAGGAAACACATGCTCAAATACATAAATAAACACACATATGGAGACTCACATACACAATGGAGAGAGAAAAAGGTCAGCTCAGCCTTGCCCCCACCCTTATAGACATTCCTGGAGCACCTGCACTCACTTAATATTTTGGCAGGAGTGGGGAAAAAAAAGCTCTTCTGCTCAGCGCCTGTCATGTTTGTTCACTGAAGGAAACAAGTTTGGTTTTAATTAGAATCCCTGCCAAGAGCTGAGGTAATTGCCACTCTGTATGTCTTGCCTCCTTTTTAAAATGTCTTTTCTTTTTTTTGTTGGCTCATATACTTTAAAACAGAGCTAAGTGGAATCCATACTCTGAAAGAAAAAAGACAACACACAACAGCATTTATCTGAGCATGCTTTAAATGCAGTCAGAAGGTGCATCCATGCTTGACATTGAAAATTTAGGAGGAACAAAAGGTCAGCAAATGCAGAGTACATTCAAACCTGGACTGACATTTTTTTATACAGAACGTGGTGTATGTGCTTCCCTATATGTCTATTTCTGCCTCGCTGACTGTTTTTGGCCTCAAACACAGTTTTGTCCCCAAGGGGTCCAGGGTTCCGCTCTTACTTAGCCCTCCCCACCTCCATCAATCCATCCCCCTTGTTCCCACCTGTAACCCAGCTGTGGCTCTGTGGAGCTCATGAAAATTCCCACCAAATTATTCTAACAAAACACCAACATCTGCTGCTGAGAGACACCCCTTCATTAAACACACATGCAAACACAGTCATTTACATATGGAAAGTCAAGTTTAGCGGTGGATAAACATGCTTGGTGTATGGTAGCCACGAGCACCATCAGTACACTGCAGCCTAATAGGGACACAAATCTGCTTTGACAGCATATACTGTATAAAACATAAATGAACTTTGCAACAGTAAACGAAAGCAAACGCAGACATATTTAACAATCGCTTCTATGAGTGTACCAGAAAAGTCCAATTTCAGGTATAACATTTCTCCAGTAATGTCTGGAGAAATGTTGCCTGAATATGTCAACTGAAACAGACAAACATTGTTTGCCCATCTCACAAATTCTGGGAGGGGGCTAACTTCACCGAATCCCATTCATCTGTTTGTAATGTACCCTGGAAGATGTCTGCATTTGGTCTGCACGCTTTATGATATGGTGCACAAACCTGAGAATAGTTACAAAGTAATTGGTAAGGAACATATCACAAAATAATGTTTTTTTCCAGCTACAAATTATTAACTGCAAAATGAATAAATGACATCAAAAACAGCAAAGAACTGAAGAATTTAATTGAAAGAACACAAATTATTGATTGAAAAAGTGTGGGATGAGCCTTTATCCTATTGCACCTACAAGGCGACATTATTATTAATTTCCTCAGATTTATTGTGAATCATTGACTGAACAGCACAAAACATTTTTACAAAACATATTTGTAAATTAATAATAATAATAATAATAATAAAGCCCTGGCAATACTAGAAATCATAGCTTTGTGATGTTCAGTCACTGAAACTCTGTGTCTATTGCTTTGTTGGGTGAATGTTTTCTTAAATTTTTTTGTTTTTTTTATGTGTGCTTCCATTTTTGTAGGGGGGAGTGAATAAACAAATCTCAGCTACTATATTTTGTCATGCATGGATAGAGAGATGCAGAAAACCAGACACCACTCGGTGACGTGATCACGGCAGCTGTGAAGCCAGTGAGTTCTTGGATCGCACCTCTTTCAAAAACTATCGCATAGCCACTCACCAGATAAAGTCACCTTATGTGGGGCGTTGCAAATACATTCAAAGATCAGGATTGAGTACTTTGAAATGAAGTGTTGGGAATTGTCCTTTGCTCAGCAGTCACAGGATCATCATCTTGATCATCACTTGACTTTCATTTACCATTTCTGGTAAATATGACAGAGTAATCTTTTATCACACCCTATGCAGCCAGTCAAAACGTAAAGATTGAGTGGATGTGCTTGAGACAGGAAGACACTTTTGATTTGTCTGCCTGCCAATACGTGAATGAAATTTTGGGATGTGTTTTCTCTCGGGTTATTCGCGACGGGGCCTCAGATGACTTGCGCACATGCTGGGGCTTTCAGAGGGGCTTTTATTTTGATTTGCACCAGCAGGGGATGGAATGGAGCCTGCTTGGTCTCTCTCCATCCAAGCCCCTGTGGACCCATTAGAGCTGCACTCCAGTCCAGAGATGAGACGCCATGGTGCTGATTTACTATTCGGAGGTTATTCATTGCCTGTGGATAAAAAGACAATTGAATTATGCTGTTGGAACAGAAAGGCTAGGCCAGAACAGTTCACAGCGTACGATCTCTGTGAACTGAGATCAAGTGACAAGAGAGTAGGCAGATAGAAAGAGACGTCTGATTTGTCTGATTGCTCCAGGCGACTTCCTGTTTCTCTGATCAGGAAGTGCTGTTTGCAGTCAAGGCTGCTAATACTCCCTGAGATGTCAACACAAAGCTCAAGGTCAGATCTGAACTTAGACAACATAATCGTGCTCAGGTGTGTCAAGTTCAACAGAACAAAAAATTCAGACATCTACAAAATTGATAATAAAATAGAAAATAAATGTAATAAATATTTATGGTTCATATCTGGTACAAAAAGCACATAAAATAAAAAGCTTTAAATTATGGCAGTGTAATTAATTTGAATTAACAGTTTTTATTGTAATGTTTTCTGAGGCTATCTTGCAGGCCATCCATCCATCTAATTTTTACTGCTTATCTAAGTTCAGATCACAGGGCAGAAGATCTCCTTCTCCCTTTTTTGCAGCTTTTCTGGCAGAATAGCGAGGTCTAGAAGCTAGAATGCATTTAGGAGGCATCTTACTCAGATCCCAGAACCACCTGGGATCTGCTCTAACCACCTGGAACCACTGGCTCCTTTCAGTACAGAGGAGAAGAGAGGGGGCCAGTTACATAC
This sequence comes from Tylochromis polylepis, assembly GCA_015107715.1. NCBI lineage: Eukaryota > Metazoa > Chordata > Actinopteri > Cichliformes > Cichlidae > Tylochromis > Tylochromis polylepis. The sequence continues at coordinate 12,114 of VVHJ01019014.1, forward strand.
AGAACAGGGTAACTGGAGCCCATTATTGAGCCAGGCCTAGAAGAGGCTGGGTTGAGCATAGGATTCAGCCTGGGTTCAGACTGACAGAGCAACCCACACGAGTGGCAGTGTTCAGTACTATGCTGATTGCACGGTGGTTAGCTGCAGAGGTCTGCTCTGATTTTCACTGATCTTTGTGGAGTTAGCCAACTGATTTCAGCAAGATATAAGGTATAAGTGTCTGGTTTTCAACTTGACACTATAGAGCTGGTATCTGAATCTAATAAGCACCATCACTAACATGAACTGATACCTGCTACCACTGATGTACGTTTTAACACTGGCCATGAACACCACAGCCTGCTGTGCATCATCTCTCCAGCAAAGAGCATCGCTGTGAACTTTATCACAGTACTGCAAAATAAACTTGTTTAGCCAGCACTACACTGTCTGCTATTTTCATGCAACATTTGAATAACACAAAACCAGTATTCTTCCATGTTTCACAAAACCATAATTCAGCAAAACATCATATATGGATCTAATATCTTATTTAAAAACTGTAAAATAAATTGAGACACAATATGATTATATATGATTATAAGACTTATGTTTATCAAATATCACCTGCTGAGCAGTACTTACCTTTGAAAATAATTTCCCCATCTTCCTCTCCTTTCTTTCTTACATCTTTCTCCATCTCACAGTTGTACATTTAGCTAGCAGACACAGCTAACAGACAAACTGCACAGAAACAATTTATCTGCTAGCTAAATGTACAAAGTTCTACATATGTACATATTTGTCATATTTGTTGAGCTGTTTGAAAATGTGAAATTATTATTTTTTTTACTCCATTTATGTTCACTCTTCTTCTGTATCACTAGCTAAATGCTGATTACCGTGACTGAAATTTTTACACCTGCACCAGGAATGTATTGAAGGTGTGAAGGTGAGCTGTAAACGTAATTATTTTCTTATGACAAGTATCTCTATGCTGTCAATCTGCAGCATGTGAGAAATTAGCTAATTCACCAGGTAACATGCATTAATCTGCCTACTCACTGACTGAATGTTTAGAATACTGAAAATTGCTGACGTTTGCTAAAAATTGTGGAATTGGGGTGTAAAGCCTAAAGGCACTATTAAGAGAGCATTATTGTTAATGAATATAAAAACAAACAGAATTCTGTTATTACAGGATCTGTTAGACTAACTGATCATTTTTGAGTATTCATTTATATTGTTTCCAGACACAGTCTGACCTTTACTGTAGACTACAAGCTGGAGATTTGGGATTGGGTAAGTAGGTTCTGAATTACCAAATAAATATGCTATTGTTTTATTTCAGAAATAACATTGCATACTTTGTTTTTTCTCAAGCTTTTATTTATTTTTTCTGCTACATGTGGTACTGTAGCTATTAGAGAGGAGTGTTTAGACCTGGCAGCTTTTCCATTTCCAAAGACTGTGTGCACATGAGCTTCTTGTTTAATGGAGATAATGTCATATTTGTAAAATGTCCAACATATACAGTTGTTGCTGCTGTAATGAAGCAAGGATGCGGTCAGGTCTGAAAAGTCAAAACACTGGTCACACACCCAGCAGTAAAATTGTTTCTTGGATGTTCAGCTTCCTTCCCCTGCAGTGACATCATGCTGTCACTGCTGAACTTCCGACTGTACAGCAGTAGAGAACACATTCTTTACCCTTAGTGACAGTTTAGACAGTTATTCAATTAGATGGTCATCTGCAAGTGATATAAAATAAAAGAGACACTCAATAAAAAAAAGAAAACCCCAGGTTCATGCTTTCTATTAGATCACTTTTAATCACTCCTGCAGAAATGTCTATGCCAGATGAACTGAGGTGTTGGCAGGACATCCCGGTTTTTGAAGGGATGTTTTACCCATTTCCCATCACCTATTTGGACTCACTGATATTAAATGGAAAATACACATTGAAATCCTGGGAAACGCTCAGACTGCAAAAATCTAAAAACATAAACAAATGGAAAAAACGTTGAACAGCACGAAACTGTGTAACTACAAGTTAAGTCCGCTGGGTGGCCTTTGCTCAGGGGGTGGCCCATCCTGGCATGCTATGAGTGTTGATTGTATACAGTGTGAGTAGCAATTGTAACACCCCTGCTCTGTTCGCCAAAGGAGAACCTAGTTCCCCATGCACCTCACCTCCCGGGACACAGAAGGTGAGCTGGACATGAGCCTGGATAAACGCAACGGCTGATCCAGCTGGGGTTGTGTCAGGATCGCCTGGGCGGTGGGGACAGGCCTGTCTTTGTCCAACAGGAGCTGCGTGTGGTTCAGTATCTTAAGAGAGTCGTAATCACATTGGCGATCAGGGTGTTAACAGGCCTCCACAGCTGTCAGAAAGCAATGTACCCTGGGAATGCATGACGAAGGAACCGCTGGCCCTCGATGCGTGGGTTGCAGTATGTGTTAATCTCTGTACACACACAGCATGCATATGTCAATTCATCTCAACAAGGGTAAAATGGGAGGACGCCTCTTTTCTTGTCCAAACACACCAACAGCTATGGCAGCACATCAACAGCTTCACCCTGTGTAATTTAAATGTCTTTTGAGCTCTATCTAGGACATTGTGTCAAGGCATTCCTCCTTTGAACGAATTCTGAACCACAGAAAATGACTGGATTCAAAAATAAACAACAATGTCAAACAACGATATAATTTAACAACCAAAAAAAAAAGAAAAAAAAAGCACATACCGCAAAACATTGTCAGCTTTAAATCAGCCCAGAAACATTCCCCCTTCCCTGAAGAGATATTTGAAGGCCATTTGATGGGTAAAGGGTGACCCAAAAATAGTCAGGTGGTGAGACAAGGAGATCTATAGGGCACTGCAGGGAACTCTGCTCATGACCCGTGCTCAATACCTTCTGTCTAGGGTCTGATTCATGGGCAGGGGTCAGTCCTTCAGAGTATATATCAGGTTCTTGGTTTGTTGCTTTTAGCAGCTGTTATTGCATTTAGAACACTGAGCTCCCTCCATTGAATCACAGGAATAAACAGAGGAGGGGGACTTTGCCCTCAAGGGCCCCAGCGTGGAGACAAACAGGAGACAGGATTGTCACAGTGACGCTAACATACTACAGCCCGGCCCAGGCAGCGATACGTTAACACGAGCCCATGCCAAGCTGTTTCTAGGCTGGCAGTCAGTGCACCACAGGCTAGGTGGTCCACCCTTATTTACCCCTTCAGCTGCATGCACAAGCTTGTTTAAACAAAGTGGGTGCCTTTGCTCGGCTCGTGGACGTCATCAGTCCAGGGAGTGTTGATGTGGCCTTTCCCTGGAGCACCCTGGACTGTGTACTCCGGAGAGAGAGAGGAGATGTTGCCAGCTGCAAAAGTCAGACCACAGCAGCCCTTGTCCCAGTTGTTTGACCAGATAACTGTATGCCAAAAAAGATGGTGGAACTGCATCAAAATCTTGGCTCTCTTACAGCTCTGATTAGCATTTGGATCCTGAAGTCAAACGCTCTTGCCAACAATTCAACATTCTTCCACTCCACAGTACTGCCAGCTCCTTCTGTGATCACTTCAGACTCCATCACCTGTTGCCTACTCCATGCAGGTGAACACAGAAGTAGAAAGGACAGATAATGTGAGAAATAGCTTACAAAAAAGGGAGATCATGAAGACTTTTGATTATATTCTCACAGGCCGTGGGAAATAAATAAATAAAAAAAACAACAACTAAAATCAGTTTATAACAGATACAGTCATAAAGTTCTTCCCTATTTGTATAGCTTTGTACTCATTCAGCAGTGGTGCAGTTTTTACATCCTCTGACTGTTTGCATTTGTACATTTGTGATTTGACCATGGACATAAATTGTTAAAGATGCTGAAAGTGATGCATTTTTGGGGGTGGGGTTAAGAAAATAATTACGTTATGATTATGTTTCGTGTGTTCCAGTGGAGAGGCAGGCATTCATCGAAGAGGGAAAGATTAACAGAGAAAAGAAGGTTTGAAAACTAAATTTCTTGCCAATATATTTTTGACTGTCTGGACAAACTTTTTTAACTAAAATGAAAGCAATCCTTAATTATGTTGATTAAAGAAAGGGAATGTTCTTTGATAAAGGCTCTCAAAGGCACACGTGTATGTTTAATGGATTTGGTAAGTGGAAAAAAAAGTAAATAGAGCACCCCACAGACACAAAAGATTTTTATTAACTTTAAAAACAGACATTATACAGGAATTAGGGCATTTCACTCCATATGTTCAGTAATAAACTGTTTCTTTTGACATGGCCCTAAGTTTTGGTCCCTCTCTTTACTTAATTGCAGTTTGTTTCTCTTGTTCCTAACTGTCTCCTGCATTTCTTCATCTTTTCCTCATCCTCTGTTTTATCAATGTTTTTAGCATCTTCCTCGTCTTCTTTCACCTGCTGTTTTAATTTTGTTGTTTCAGATTCAATTCAATTCAATTCAATTTTATTTATATAGCACCAAATCACAACAATAGTTGCCTCAAGGAGCTTAATATTTGTACAGTAGATCGTACAATAATAGGGGAGGGGGTTGAGCAGCGGGTTCAGGG
>VVHJ01019033.1:7641-20836 GCA_015107715.1 Tylochromis polylepis
TCTTTCTTTGGTAGTGACTCTAATGCTGATTCCATTGTGCCGTCCCCAAATCTCCATACATTGCTTCGGCACTATGAAAACAGACAACAGTTGTTGTAAGTTTGCTCCCAATGGGCCCCCTTCTCCCCACCTTAATTACTCCCTTACATCCTATTCTACAATTCCCTACCTTCTTCCCACTCTCACTTCTTATCTCTACACGCCACATAGCTCCCTCTTGCCTCCTTTCCACATCTCTCTCTCTTTCATTTTCTCTTCACCCACACCTAATACAAACTGAGGGTGTAAGAAGGTGTCGATATTGTTCTGTCATACTTCTGGGACACTCAAAATCCATTTTGGTCAGACATGTGCAATTAGGCAAGTTTGTGTATTACTAATGCCTTTTCTGTGCAGAAATATAGAGCTATCTTAATTAAGCCTGCTCTCATCTCTATAAAAGCCCAAAGAAATTATGAAAAAGAGACACAGAATGGGTGAACAGATGATTCTTTTGAGGTAAAAGGGGGACTGAGCACAATCTGTGCTGTGCCTGATGTAGCAGGTCATGAGGTGTTGTAAATATTACTTTAGAAATCTGCAAGCAGTGGAAGTAATGGGGGAATTTTCATGGGAATAGGCTGTTTTAAATGTGATGCTTGTCACGTCTATGGTTCTCTTTCTCTTCTCTGTTGCTTAGTCACTCTCTGTACTTGTTAAGGCTTCCTATAAAAACTAAGTAAAGTTACTCGTTTCAAATATGTAGATTAAAAGCTCTTGAAAAACCCTGCCAGAGACTTTGGTGATTAATTACAGCATGAAAAAAAAAGGGAATCATCTTATATTTGGAGATTAGACAAATTTCCACTGTAATGTCTTCTATATTAAATGTTGTGCAGTCCTGTTTATCTGTTAGGCTAGCAGGTTTCTTCAAGTATCTTTATAGTCTCCCACAGATTAATAAATGGAGTTCCAGAAGGATAAAAGGGGAATATAAATTCATGGCCAGTGAAGACAAGTTTACAGCATCTCCTGATGTCTGTATAAATGAACAAAAAATGTAAACACAAGAAGTAAATCCAAAAAATGGGAACACCTTTAACCAAGTCCTGGTTCATGTACAACCCTTTTCTGAATTTTACTCTATTTTAAAGGCAATGCCATTAATCAAGAGTAAAAGTCATAATTACTATAAATCACAGTTTACATATAAAATGATATGAAATATACTTACATACATATAAATATTATGTGTGTACACCAGGGAAAAACTTGCCTCTTGAGAGCAGATACTGCTGACAAGTCAGTCAATGGCTGACACATAAATCACCTAAAATTAACCGTCAGTCCTTCTACAGTTTATGGGACTGTGACAGCTGACATTCACCAGAGAAAAGTTCATATTTATTATTTATTTAGTTAGTTTCCATTGGTTTCAGTGGTATTTGTAATCTTTTTTAATATTAGAGGAGGAAGGAGATTTGTCACAGGAAAGGTTTAGAAAAATCAGAATATGGTTGCGTTAAAACACAACACTTTGTAAAGACAAAAGACTCACAGTCATATTGATGTCAGGGATCTAAAACATGTCCATGACAGCCACGCCATTCAGGTTGTATCAACAATTTTTACCAAACTGACCCAAACTAAGATCGGGGACATGGAGGAGTAAATTGTAACATCTTCTTGTGTAATTGTAGCTTCAAGTAAGTTCAAGATGGAGATGTCCTGTCAGTAACAGAAAGGTTGATAACATTTACATCCAAAACCCTTTCAGACCAAAATGTAAACGAGACAACAAAACGTGTACAAATTCTCATGCCACCAAAGTACGAGCTTGCCTTACAGTCTTTTTAAACTGAAGGAAGCTACAAGCAATTAGTTCTGGTCACTCAGACTCAGACAGGAAGTTGAATGAAATATGTTGTAGAGAAAAACCAATAAAAATACACACTTAAGTATCTAAGGCATATTGTGATGTATTTTGTCCTTATTGAATACTTTCTAGTAATTGTTGTACTCCTAGTAAAAAAAAAAAGAAAAAAAGAATCCTTTGTTCTTTATATCTCTTTTTACAGTGAAATGTAATTTGGTCACTTTTGCAGAGGAATGCACAAAGACACTGGCCGATTGAGCAGAACATATAGAATAGCGACCCACACTTTACAAAGTGTACAAACACACACTCACACAGGACATTTCGTAGAAACCTTTGTATTCCTTTTAATTCCCCACGTTCTTGTCTCAGTACTTCTTGTCTCTTTGCCCTTCTTTCCAGAAGCACCACTGTGTCTGTAATTGGCTGTCACTGTCGGTGTAGTAGATGGCTGTGAATGTGTGTCCATGTGTTCTTAGTAGGTGTTGCTGTGCTTGAATCCTTCTTAACTACAGATAACCTGGTAACAGTACAATAACAACAGTAACTGGGTTTCCGTTACTGTAGGTTGGGGCTTTATTAAATATATGACATTTGAAGAAGTTATTGCAATGTCAATCTTTTTTCTTTTAATGAAAGCGGTTCTTGTAGAAATGTCGGTCTGGAAAGAATTCCTTTTTGAAAAGCTGACACTAAAATATGACACAGCTAATGAGCTTTGACAATGACACCAGTGCATCCAAAAGTTGTCAAAAGACAACAAAGTGAACTTTTAATCACATACTGATCTGTCATTCCAAACGTGATATTTTAGACAATACAGCTGACAGCACATTTGTTTCTCCTCCTCTGTTTATTATTTGGTAGAACGAATAGATTACATTATGGTTAAATTTGAGAGCTGCCACGCTCATGACGTTTGTTGCTGTTTCCAATTAGAGCTGTCAGGCTGTCGTTGAATAGATGTAAAGTTTTAGTTTAACAAGCAAGACTGGCAGGTGTTGGACAGGTCTATGTAAAATGCCTCCAAACGTCTTGCACACTACAGTTTTAGGGGCTGGAAATGCTTATCTGTTGGCCCACTACACTTGAACAAGAGTAGTACAGATAAATACTAGATGCATTTGCATGAAAATCATGGTTCCCTGAGGGTAAATTTTGCTAACTTTAGTAAGTCCTTGAAATTGCCTCTAGTGTCATAATTTATTAGGGAAATATACTGACAACTATTAGACAAGGTGGTGTAAAGGTTTGCATAAATCCACTTCACCTCTGTAATTCTAGCACAGTGAGTTGCTAGAAGAATGAGGTTCAATTCAAATATTCTTGACAGCTGTTTTCTGGATTCAGGATTCTGTCACCCTCCAGTGTCACCTTTCCCTCCTTCCCGTAAATGAGTTAGGGGGAAGTGACATGAGACAGAATGGTGGCCTACAAATGGAGAAGAGGTACAGCCTGTCTTACAGTTTGACCCAGCAGCAAAAAAGGCCTCAAGCCTTTGTGGATCTCAGCCATGAAACAGTAGCTGCATGCCACGCTGTCTCCTGCAGACCTGCAAGAGACAACTGCTGATGCCAGAGGTATCTTCGACAGTGTCGAAGAGAAGTTCTATCGGAAAGTTATTTTTTTATATTGCTTGGAAAAATAATTTCCTCCTGGGATTACCACCAGTTAACATGGGTGCATTTCCTGAATAATGACTGCATGTTAAGAGAACCAGACTTTTGGGCAGATCGGTGGCAGAGCTATACCGCTGAAGTACACAGGCACAGGTTTCATTAAATCTATTCATTTTTGATCAAAACGTTGTTTTGTAATGTTGCCTGTTGACATTGTTCTCCCTCTTTTGCTCGATTTAAAGACGCGATGTGGTATTGTCGTCACCCTGCCGGTGTGGTCAGGTGTTGGATGTGGACACCTAAGTTTGTGAATGTGATAACTCGAGAACGAGGTGATGTAGGAGATTCAAACTGATACCACAGGTGTATCTTGGATGACTTGAATCTCAGTGACCAAAGTTTTCTGAAAATCTTGTGAGTGTGATAACTTGTGAACAAGGGTACGTAGGATTTTGAAAGTCAAACCTCGGTGCATGTACTAGGAGGCTGAAGGGTACCACTGGCTGCCACCAGTATTTTTGAAGATATTTTTAATCAGAATAATTTGCAAGGTTATCTGGAGATAATATTGAAACCTATGCACATATGCATTTGGATGAGCTGGAGATGGCAAACTTCTCTTTCTGCAAGGTCTTTAATTTGGTCAAATTGTATGATACACAGTAACTGACGACTCTGTGGATGCAACATTTGGGGACACCAAGAGTGGAATAGATAACAAATCTTACCAGCTGTCCTAAAAAACACTTAAACTGGAACACTGGCTGCACCAGTTGTCATCTTGCCAACACTCTAAATTTAGACTGCAAAAACGATAACTGTCATACTAAACCTGAACATGTTGGCGTCGTCATTGTGTTAGTGTTAGCAAACTTGCGGTGGTATTTAGTTTAAGGCACTGTAGGTAAGCTTGGACCCAGAGTTGCAAACAGGAAACCACATTAGCAGCTGGGTTCTGTTGCTTGTCACAGGTATTTTGAAGCTATTAGCAAAGGCATCATGAGGACACGTTATTTCTGGTGTCATTTTAGTTGCACGTGTATGCATATCCATTTGTCTGCATTCTTATCATAGAATTCACTACATTACGAAGGTAAAGTAACAGAATAACATTAAAAACACTGAGCCATCAGTTTGTTTTTTCAGGTTTCCACCAAATATGACATGTAAGATCTTTCTTCCAATCACAAATGACAAACTGCTGCTGAGACGAGACACTGCCTCTCAAGCTCTGTGTTTGCACGACAGGTCCTTAGGCCTAAAGTGAAACTGATAAGAGAGTTAAACAGAAAAACGCGGGGACGAGTCCAGATAACTTGAAATCATAGACAGGACGAAAAAAGATCAAGAAGCCATGGAATCTGTAGATGGCGCAGCATGACACAAATCAGCTGCCCTATTGATTTGTATGACCCGTTATCAGGAATGTAAGTGGTCAGGACTTTTCAAAACCAGATAAAAAAAAGTCATGTCAGCGTTTGACAGGTATCGGAGAATATGGCTGTATCGATGCTGTGCTTTCCTGTCAACTTATTTATTATAGACTGCCCAATGTATTAGATGAAGTAACACAGAAAAACACATATGTATCATGGCTGAACCTTGTCTGAAACTCTTATGTATGCCTACAAGAACTCTAAATGGTTTAGGTTACATGTTACATTCAATACAGTTACAATGCAAATATCTACGTTTTCTGTCTTAAGCTGTGGCTGACCTGTAGCTGTGATCGAGGTTTTTTTTAATTATTTTTTAAGCTTTTTTTTCCCCTTAAGTAAAGATTTCTCATGCAAGTCAGTGATTATTCATTTAACTGTTAAAATTAGCTTCCACGAGAAAATACAAAGTGCTTGTCCAAATATATTTATTTAATTATTGGCAGACTCGGGAAAAGGTTGATCTTCCAACAGGACAACGACCCTAAGCACACAGCCAAGATAACAAAGGAGTGCATTCGGGAACACTCTCTGAATGTCCTTGAGTGGGACAGACTTGAACCTGAATGAACAGTTAAATTAAACCTTTTGTTACATTTTTTTTAAATTAAAAATGAAAATTTGCACTCAGTCACATCTTGATCGTTTGATTTAAAATCCACTACGGTGGTGTACAGAGGCAAAATTGCAACAACTTGTCAATAGTAATTGACAGTAATCTAGATGGGAAACATGTTACTAGAGGTACACGCACACAGTACGCAGCAGAATTCCTATTACAAGTTGATAAAAAAAGCTTGAAAATGCGGTGAAATTACCCTTTACCAAACGGAGTGCCTTGACACAAGAGGATGGAGCGAACCTCATCATTATGTTTATCTGTACTGGTTTACAGTCTGTTGAATTCATGTGAACATCACTGAGGGGCATCTTGATGTTGATGAACATCGGGGATGCTCAGTTTCTTCAGTTTAAACCATTTTGGTCAAACGGGCTGTTACACACAAGTGACTCATGAACCAGGAGCAAAATGCATCAGCAGAATAATTGGGAAAGGTATCATGCCATTAAAACATTGCTACTGGCCACAGCGTAAGCATCTGTTGCAAGAGTTGCAACACAGATGTTTTTAATGATTCAGAGCTGCCTGCACTCAACTACTTTGCTGCATTGTTTCAGAGTATAATTGCTAAGCATGACTGTAGAAGAATGCATTAAATGCTCAGTAATATCAAAAGTGAAATTTAGATTCAATCTAATCTCTGAAAGCAAAACTGGATATGTGTGTATGTGAGAGAGAAGTCTATTTGAATATTGCACTATTGAATAATTATCACAGGATGAGCAAAACTCATGCTGAGCTGAGCTTTCTGCTGCTGATCAACCATCCTGAAGATGGAAAGAATGGGAGAAACGAGAAAACTGCAGAGGAGGAGATGAAGAGGCATTGTTGGAGGGTGGTGGTGGCGGGGCGATAAATAGTAAACGGAACTGAAAAGAGATTGATAGCATAGAAATCTGTCAAGACAGAAAGAGAGAAAGCAGAGAGGAAAAGGAGCCGTAGTAATTATAGTCATCTCCTCCCCTCAGCTCTTTGGTAAATAAACGAGCACCAATTAGCCACAAAGGCTTCCAGTTGCCTCACTGATGTGCCACTAATTAATTTAATCTTTTTTACTTTTGATGCTCTTCTTTCAGTCTGCCAGTAGGGCGCTAGATGATAAGCTGACATTTGAAGTTTTGAATTAAACGTCTCGACAACTGTTTTTATGCAGTGTCATAAAATGTATTACAAGTAATTATGTCTGCTCTCGAACTGAATTTTAATGTCTTTGGTGACCCTTCCACTAATAACAAAGTGGCCTCATTAAGGTGCTTACATTTGACAGTATACACATTCTTTTAAAATATATATAAAAAACCACTGTTCTCATGGTGGCAAGTTTACATACTAAGGGAGATCTACAAGCAGAACCATAAAAATCAAAAACCTTGCCTGATTAAAATGTTGGCTGATTTCACATGTTAGATCATCGTTTCAGGCATGTCCAGATAACTTCCGGTGCTGCTTCTATTTTTAGATTCCTCCCACAAAGTCCAGTCCTGACTGCTTGCACTGCACACTTCATCGATGAATCATCGATTTCTTTCAAGCTGACCTGTGTTTCTTGTGAAGGATCACTGCTGGTGGGGGAGAGCTGGGTCCACAGCTACAACTGAGCAGTTCCCTTTCCGTCGATTCACTCGGCGTGATGTCCCATACTTATGTGTTGTACCTCATTCCTCTCCTTCAGGGAACAGAAGTTATAGATATAACAGTTCGTTTTCAAAAGGTTTCAGTTGAAAAGCGAACAATTTCCTAACCTAAAGGCAGCACTTCGGGTGAGGGATGAGACCAAAAGCATGTTCAGCTATTTTTTTTTTCCAACATTTATCGGGTTGTGCAACTTTAACTTGTCCCTTGAATGCCTCGGGACGTCAGAGTAGAATTCTCCCTGGTGGACAATAGTCAAAGAAGCCTTAAATTGTATTACGCGCTACCGTGCCATCTTTTGTCGGCTCAGAGCATAGCAAAAAAACCCAAAAACTTTTCTTTGTCTTTTTTTGGCCACACAAACACAATCTCACCACCTGGACCACTCAACTTTGTCCACTTCCCAAAACTGACAGTAGAAGACATCCACTGTATATCATGGAGACACCAGTCCAAAGTGATATAACAGGACTTGAGGCTGAAAGATCCCCTAACACTTCACTTTATTTTTCTGCTCTTTCTCCTTATACTTGAGCAGTTTTTCACCCTCTTAAAAATCCCCCCTCTTGCTCCCGACAGTTAACAGTTCTTTACAAGGATTTGGTTTTAACTTCTTGAAAACATCACAATTCTAAGACTTTTCTTAGAATTTCATCAGAGGCAAAACTTTGCACTTGGAAGTTTTGTGAATATGGGCCCTGGTGAGTTCTCAAACAGCTGCTGGAAGTATATAAAGTATGCATGTGCGCTTTATTCAGAATGAGTGTCCTGAACAAACAAGTCAGATTGCGTTTTATAAAATTTAGCGGGGTGTTTATTTTTATATTTACGTAATACATGTCTGAGGGAACTTTCTGCCTTTACCAATTACCCTTTCATCAAGTCTATGCTGAGAAGTTCAGAGACCGTTTGGGTCATTTATTAATAATTGGTTCTTAGTGCCAGTTTTAGCTCATTTTAGACTGGGATGTTACCATCTCCAGCTTGCATTTCTTAAAGTCAAGCTGCACTTGGGGAATAAAACGGAAGTATGAAAACCAGATGGGCTATCAGATAACTGTTTAAAGTGGGGTTGTGGCAGATGTGACCCATGCCACATCAGCTCAGTATTCCTCATCGCTGAGCTCTGGAGCTGAAGGATGAACTCCTGCTGGTTTACTGAACTCAGTGCAGGATTTCAAAAGAGGTGGCTCAAAGGTAATCATTACAGGCAACATGACTTGTGGCATGGAGTTAAAATATATTTTCAAGAAGTTTTAATGTAGAGATTTTCAGTAGAACTAGATGCATAAACTGGTCACGTCTATCACAGACGTCTATATCAGCAAATAAATCTTCTGCTAGTGTTGCTTACAGCTGTATGCTTAATTGTAATATGAAGCATTCAAGGAAAAATAAAATGATATCACACAGGGGATGTGCCAATAACAAGAGCACTGAGAAGCTAATGGTCCAGGCATTTTTCAGTGTTGCATCATCTCATTTAGGCTTATAAGCATTCGTTTAGACACAGCTCTCTCAAGGTCTTGCCGCTTTTATTGCATTGTCATTGCAACACCTTCTTTTTCAGCGATTTTGTTGTAGATTTAATGCTTTCCAAATGATCGTGGCTCTGTTGCATGACCCAGTTTCATCCACGCTTCAGCTGCTGGTTGTCTCATGGTCAATTCTCTGACTGTGCCCAGGTCCTGTTGCTACCAAGACCAAAACAAACAAACAAAAAAAGCCTAAATCATCACCTCTCCACAACCGTGCTTGGCAGTTTGTCTTAAATGATATACTGTGTTTACGTTTTGTCATATGTGGCACTATGCATCCTCTTTGGTCTTGTATCTCCACAGGACATTGTTCCAGAAATCCTGTGGTCTTATCAAATGCTACTTTTTTATCAAGTGCTACCAAGTCTGGTGCCCAGCAGCCCTTCAAGTCAGCCTGTAACCTGTATAATTATATTGACAAAGAAAAAAAAATTATACTGACCCATTGGCCCACAAGTGAGACGATGCTTTACCTGGCAACACTTCAAAAACAAGCTGTATTTTTTTTTATTTAGTCTTTTAGTAATTCTAGTATCATGAACTTTAGCATTCAAAATGCTCAGTGAGGCCTGTAGAGTTTGAGGGTAGTTCTTGGGTCTTTTGCAGTTTCTCTGAGCATTGCATCAACTATTTTCCTGTCACTGAGCATTGGGGTGAAATTGCTGAGATGTCTGCGCCATATTGTGACATCTAAATAATGAGTCTGAATCTGAACGATCCACTTCTGTTTTCATGAAGGTGGTGATACTTGCTAATATGTATATCAGGCGCATTTGATTAGCAGCAGCTGTTTGGCCTCTTAATGGAAGTAGTATGAAGTCCTGGGACAACTTTCTTTTTTACTTTCAACTGTTTATGTAATTATGTTTTCTGTCTCACAAATCTGAGAGATGGGTTATATGGTATAAAATTACTCTTACTTGTCATTGAATTGTTTTCAAAGTAAACTAAAGTTTATTTTAAAGATTTTGTGTTATTTGCCATTTTAATATTTTGAAATTGTTCTCCAGTGCCTTTTGATGCGATGTATTAGTCCAGTGCACAGCCCTCCTCCCCTCAGGCCCAGTGTGCATGAGTGTGTTTCACCAGTGTTGTTCCCAGTCCACCCTTCAATGCCAAAAATGCATAAGTGATGTTTTGTGTACTCACTCATCTTTCATTTGATCCATCTGTGTGTGAGACAAACATGGCATCACAAAAACCCCACATGCCCTTGGCAAAATGCTATAAACCCACAGTGACTTTGTGCTAGCCAAGGCCTCCACACATACACAGCTGGCACAACACACATTTGGCTAACTGTCCTCTCTCATCTAGTCCTCTGACACTTCCATTGAGAGCGACTGTTTGTCTCTGCTGATATTACATGGATTGATCAACCCTGCCATATCCAAGATTCAAAGTCTCTGTGCAATTTCCTTTTGACTATGTTTCCCTCTTTTTAGTTCTCATTAGTTCCTTTGCCTTTTATAGTTTCATTTTCACTTCATGATGGGAATTGAGAAAACATTATAACAGAACCTGGGATCAGAAAAGTGGTTATTGACCCGGTGGATTTTGAGAAGCCATTTCTTCCAGAACTGACCCGGTTTGTACTATTTTTAATAGCGGCAGGGGTCAAACAAACCCAAATCTCCTTCTAGGCTGGATTTTATTTGCTCGCCATTTATTTACTATAAATGTTTATGTTAAGCTGCTACGCTAAAATAAAGTGAAGTCATGATTTGCAGTGCTCCTTTCTGGCATAGCGCATCCTAATGGCTACAGGCTCCAGTAGCTTGAGGGCCTGCTAAGAGAAGGATGGAAATTTGTTGTTGTTGCTTCTGATCTAATAAGAATCTGTCACTAATATCCATTAAAATAAAACATTTTTTTTTTTAAAAACCCACACCTCTCACACTGCAGTGAACACCTAATGCTGATGACAACTACAGAACGTGTGGAGGGAGCACTCTGCAGGGGGCTGCCTCTCACATAAGCTGACATTTTTATGCTTTTCCAACCCTGCAATTTGTTTGCTTACAAGGCTGTGAAAGCAATCCATAACAGTAACCATGTTATTTATGTCCTATATAAACATTATAATATATGACTCACCACGGGATGAATCAAAATAGTGGTATGGATAATGTGTGCAGGTGTGTCATCAACACAGTGTTGCAGTCAGTGAGTCAGTAAGAGTACAAGTAATGAGGAACAACGACCTACACCATAAACCTTAATACATAGTTTGTGTTTGCTCTTGGACTAGCAGCAGTTTAAACTGCTACAGTGTGCTTGAAATCCTAAATCATACTCAGGTACAATACCTGAATCTTCAGTTAATCCATCTATTGTTTCCCAGAGTCTCATCACAAATGGTCTCAGTGAAACCACGAGGAAAGTCTGAGATATCTCAAATTACAATAACTTGGCTGAAGGTCAGGAGAGATGTACTGCAGTGATCTGAAACGCATCTGATTGGCAACTGCTTCATTTTTGAACATGACAATGATCCCAAATGCAACATAAGCATAAATGGCTAGCATACAATGGAATCATGGACTTACCTCCGCAGAGCCCGGGCCTCAACACTATTGAAGCTGGGATCATCTTGTAAGAGAATGGAACAAAAGGCAGTCAACTAGAAGAAAAGAAGACTACTTAAAGATATCACAAGAAAGCTTACCTAAGAGATTTCAGGCTGTGTTGAAGAATAAACGTGGTCATACCAAATACTGACTTTCAAGCGTATAAGAATTATACAGACTCGTTCAGGTTTGCTTTATATGCTTCATTTCACTGTCTGTTTGCAAATGTTTCAATAAGTCACTGCACCTTTTTTCCCATTTTCTTAGCAAAATATAAAGAAATGAAGGCCTCTATTCTATGTTGTTTTATTTTCTTTTAATTTTGTAAAATTTAGTTAGGAGAATGTACTACCAAAGTGCAGCTGTTGGTTTGGCAAGGCAGAGTTCAATTCAATTCAGTTCAATTTTATTTATATAGCGCCAAATCACAACAACAGTCGCCTCAAGGCGCTTTATAATGTACAGTAGATCTTACAATAATAGATACAGAGAAAACCCAACAATCATATGACCCCCTATGAGCAAGCACTTTGGCGACAGTGGGAAGGAAAAACTCCCTTTTAACAGGAAGAAACCTCCGGCAGAACCAGGCTCAGGGAGGGGCGGCCATCTACTGCGACCGGTTGGGGTGAGAGAAGGAAAACAGGATAAAGACATGCTGTGGAAGAGAGACAGAGATTAATAACAGATATGATTCAATGCAGAGAGGTCTATTAACACATAGTGAGTGAGAAAGGTGAGTGGAAGAGTTGACACAAAGCTGTGGGGCAGAAGTCATAGGCTTACAGAGCAGTATGTTGCATTCAAACTCAGTGCAAATTAACAATAGGCTGTTGGAGCATATCCTGCTAGAGAGACCTTGATTTAGCCTCCAGCCTGCCCTGAGGTGAGTTTATAGATAATAACAAATGAAAACTGATTGCACATATCTTAAAGCAAGTACCTTGCAAAGGTTAAGGGAACTCAATCTACAATTCTCCTGCATGTTGTTGGCATTCAGGTACAGGCCTTTCTGTGGTTTACCTACTAACTTCAAGACAGCTCCCAGAGATAGACTGGATGAAGTGTCCTTTTTCTCTACACCTTCTCCTGCGGAGAACGACATTAGTAATTAGAGCCCATTTTCTTTTCCCTATTTGTCCTTTCTTTGGGGTCCATTCTCAGAAACTCTGCTATCTTAGACTATTGTCATGCTGATGATTCCCCAGGTGTGCTTCCCACCACTTAAGTCTTGTGATCCGGACCCATTTATTGTCACAAGGATGTAAACTCCTAGAGGAAAGAGCATCCCGTGATGCAGTACAGAGTTCTGCCACCACAATTAAAGCTCAACCTTCTGTAATCGAATGTTAAGCCTAATGCAAGAAAACTTTGATTCTAGTTTAATTTTCGAGAAACAATCAAAAGACTTTATATTTTCCTTTTCAAATTGTAGAAGACTTTGAAAAAGGGAAGTCCACTACTACTCTCTCCAGGGATAAAGTCACCCCACACCATGTATCTAATTGATGGTGTAAATCCAAAAACCTATCTGGATCAACAATGGTAAATACACTGCTCAAAAAGTAAAGGGAACACTTAAACAACACAATGTAACTCCAAGTCAATCACACTTCTGTGAAATCAAACTGTCCACTTAGGAAGCAACACTGACTGACAACCTATTTCACATGCTGTTGTGCAAATGGAATAGACAACAGGTGGAAATTATAGGCAATTAGCAAGACATCCCCAATAAAGGAGTGGTTCTGCAGGTGGTGACCACAGACCACTTCTGTTTTGGTCACTTTTGAATGCTGGCGCTGATTTCACTCTAGTGGTAGCATGAGACGGAGTCTACAACCCACACAAGTGGCTCAGGTAGTGCAGCTCATCCAGGATGGCACATCAATGCAAGCTGTGGCAAGAAGGTTTGCTGTGTCT
>VVHJ01019042.1:2514-15230 GCA_015107715.1 Tylochromis polylepis
AAAAAGAAAAAAGCAGGAGGTACAAAAAAAAAAAAAAAAAATCAAGCTTATATTATATGTTTATGTTCCGCTTTCTAGATAGGTGATGGACAGAAAGACTGCAAATGATTAAAAAAAAGCTGCTGAAGTAATTGCACAGAATGAATCTCAAGTATAAACACTGACAAAGACAAAAGTTTTATGAACTGAAAGGGATAGACCGCCTCTAATTGTATGCAGGAAATCAAGTTTTATTCTAACATTGAGCCTTTTATAATTATTTACTTCATTACTATACTTGCGTATGTATTTAATTTCAGATATGCTTTTACTTGTTCAACTTGTTCATTTTGTGATATTGTATCTTATTTTTTCACATCTATAATTACTTTTTTGTGTTTCCCGGTAGTAATAAGAGTAATGTAATCGGCGTAGTTTTATGAACTACCTTGAACTTGACTTTGGATTTTTTGTGATTTCTTGCTCGCATGACTGTTGTTTTACATGTTGTCTGCTGTGATTGTGTGGTGACGGGATTAATAAAAGTCCAAATCAAATTCAATCTCATAAAAAATTCCAGATTTTAAACTGCAACTTCCATCACAGCTAAGAAACAGTTAACTGTGCTTTATGAGAGAATCATGTGCGGCAACAGAAATTCCAGTCTGTCTTGTGTTTCCTTTCAACTTTCGTTTATCCTGCAAATAACCTGAACTGACTCTCATCAGTCAAACTTTGGTCCAGATACACAAATTCACCTCCTGAAATGGGTTCTTGTTCCTGGGGATGGAGCTGAAAGAGAAGGAAAGGATGATGAGACATTTCTGAGTGTATTTTACCCACCAAGAAGATGAACTCTGCCAAGCTAGAGACGAGAGTTTGGATTTGTTTTCATACCTTTCACTGCCTCGCAGCATCTTTGGGTCAAAGTATCGATAATCATCTGTTTCCTTAAGGATCAGATAGAAAAAAAAAATTAGCCATACACTGAAGTACATATTACACATGACATAGCACTTATACATAACTCAACAGCCACACAAATAAACCTTAAATAATGTAGCTGGTACTGTAACATGTAGTACCCATGTCTAACCACATATATCCATTGGCTTTTCTGATATTATTAGATGGGAAAATAGCCTCCAATTTTTAACTAAAAAACAAAAAACAAAAAAAAAAACTGCTGGTGTCAAAAATGTAAAAAGAAAACCCAAACCAAAACAACCAACACAAACAACAATAAAACAAAACAAAACTTTACCAAATTGAAAGCATAACAAAGCCAAAAGATTTATTTCACAGGTTGACCTGGTTGTGTTGTGTCTCAGGTCCAAGGACTAAACACAGACAGAATGACAAAGAATTGTCTCTTTTGGCTTACTGTCACATGACCTAGATGGGTACAGCTTTAGTTCAAAGTAGTATTTTTACTGGAGGAGGATCATTTTTTGTCAGTGATATAAAAGCACAAGCAGAGCATAAAAAACAAAGACGAGTCAGATTTATCCTGTTCTCTGGGTCATATTTTCCTCATTTAAATGACACAAAGCTCTGTAAATTGTACATCTCCCACTCCATCCTAAATTAATTACAGGAAATCTCAGTTTATATGCAGACACTCAAAAACAGCAGAACCTATTTATTAGCTCAAATTTAGAAAGTAGTTGCCTCAGCTGCCTTGAGCCTGTATCTATAATAGCACCAGTAGTTTTTGAGGTCAAAATTCACACCTGTGCCAGAGGATCTCACAAACACTCTGATATTTGATATCGCTGATCTTTGGCTGCTGTGGCCAGGGCTGCAGGAAAACAAAGTTAAACTGTGATTTTCTAAAAGTTGTTGGAGGCTTTAAAAGCTTTTAGTTTGTTCAGAATTATATCCACATCAAGAGAAAATTGTACAAAAACCTCTACTGTGAAAACATTAAAGCAACATGATTTTATTATGTGGCTTTATCTGATTAATAGAGGTCATGTTGTACCTAACAACCCCACCACCACCACCACCATCAAAACCAGACAATTTGAGGATTAATCTCTACAAACTTCTCCAGCATTTTGCTGTGTAAGTCTGTTGCTCAAAATGCAACAGTCTTACACTGAGGACAATCTGATAGAGGGAGAATGTGCTCTGTTTCTTTTATCTTCATCCCAGTCTTCTATCCCCACTCCACCCTTCCCCTTTTTATTCACAACAACAGGACCTTTGTTGGTAGTCTGTAACTCCAGACGCTGAGAAACCTGCAGGGTGTGTGTGTGTGTTCGTGTTCACTTGTAAGTCTGTCACTATAAGGACCGGTTTAAGCTTTGAGCAGGGACATTTGGGACTGAACTTCAAAAGGAATTTTTGACAGTTCAGATTCAGTTTTTGCTTTGGATGCGTATTTGTGTGCATGGTCAAAATTAATACATGGGCTGAGAGTCACAAACTCCACTTTCAGTTTGATGTGATAAACTGTGTTTGCTGGTTCACGTGGGTTCATATGCGAATAATAGAATCTGTACTTTCCCTCCTCTCACACACAGACCATAGCAGTTAATATGAAGCTAATGTAATTTGTGGCATGTGTGTTGGAGCTGTCAATCACAGCTGAAGTGACACAAAAACGTGCTTTCTTCTGAGTTTCCTCTCACCAATTAAGTGATGTTTAGGCCTACAGATATGCAGGGCTTACAGAGGAACCTTCCATATTTTCTTTAGCAGAGAAGTTCTGCGTGTTTCACAGTCCTGAAGCAAATACTCTCTAAAGCACATAATGTAGAGTACTCTGCTGTTTTGTATTCACACTATACTGTATATGATAAACTGCTTTTATATCGTGTGTCTTTCTGTTGGTCAGGCTAACTTTACACTTTCTACCTCCACTGTAGAGATTTGGGGAAACATGTTAAAATAGTGTATATTAAAGTTGCATTGGAGTAACTTTTCTTTCACATCAAGAGAAAACAACCTAAAATGATTCATGTAAAAATCTGGCTTTTTGGAAACCTTCTCCCAATCTCTACAGCAGAGGTGGACACCAAAGACACATCAGTGGGACTAGAGTTACCCTCTTAATACTCATATTAAGTTTTTCTACAAAAGTGCTTGGGTTTTTCGATCATGGAACACTTCCTATATTTTCAACTAATATAGGACAGTTTTTATATCAGTTCATATGATTTTTAAATCATGAACAAAACTAAAACTCACAGGATGAGACTTCATCTCCATCAGGTTGTCCAGGATACGGGTAACTGGAAGGTTCTGGAAAAAAAAGAAACAATTTTTAATTTTAACAATTTTTAAAATGTATTTTTTTTTTAGATATTTGGTAAGTAGCTATTTTGGAAAACTGGAGTTGCAAGTGAAGAAAAAAGAACAACAAGAAAAACTTCAAATATCTTCCCTAACATAGCGTCAAAAGATGCATTCAAATCTACTCTGAATGTTTATAATGTTCTGGCAGCAAAGCAGAGCAGGTGACTTCAGCGGGTCCAATTTCAGTATGAAGAAAACAGACGCCACCTCCCTGTGTGTATGTGTGTGTGTGTGTGATTATAAATGACTTTCGTGTCGGTGCCAGTTTTACTCTGAAACACCCTGTCATCATCATTGTGGTCATCCATATTCCTGTTGTCTAGGAATGAGAATGTCGTCACATTATGTGCACTTGATTTAATATTCTGCCAGATGCAAGTGGACGGCGGATGGTGCTTTTGTGGAAAGGCTGTTAAATGTAATGTGCAGATGCAGTTCAAAATGATCTCGTTTTCAGGTGAAGACATATGCCAAGGAAGTTTCCCAAGTGTTACATGGCGCCATCTTGAACAAAGAATGTGAGAAAAGAAAAGAAAAAAACTAAGAAAATGAAGGAAAAGTGCTGCTGATTACAGCCCTGTCCCTCCAACCTAGCACTTTATTCAACTAAAATAATTCTTCTTTTTCTTCTTCCAAATGAATGCTATTTCTGAGTTGCTGAATGGTCCTCAAAAACTCATAATACTTTACATGTGTCACAAATCATCATTTGTCTCACAGGTCCTGAGCATGAGTGTTGTAAAATAGCTCAATAGATTTCTGTTCAAACCTTCAAAGTTGCCATAAATACAGCGCATTGATGTGTAACATTATAATAAATATGTGTAGCTCTGATGATGTAAATATGCAATAGCTGTGTTGGCAGGCTTTAAAATTAGTTTTATCACTTTAATTTGAAGGTTGTAAGGCATCTTTGGCCAGATAAGACTGGGCACGGTTCAGGTTGATGAACACTCTGAGATGCAGTTGAAAGATAGCTACTGACTTCAGACAAGTTCTTAATTAATTCTCTTGTGTTGATTTTTATAAGATTAGTTCATTGTTTCAGCTGGTTTTCTAGAATTTAAACGGTAACAGAAGGAGTTTTACTCACATGCTGTTTGAGCACTAGGTTTTTCACACCCTCCATGACAAACTGGGAGCCAGTATTCATCACTCTGGAGAACAGTCTGTGGGGATGGGGTTGGGGGGGTAAGGAGAAATAGATGAAGAAAAGGCAGGAAGGGAGGAGAGACAGGATGGAGGAAAGCAAGAGGAGGAGGGCAGGAGGACAGGGTTAGGCTGGTAGTCTAAGAGACTCTTAAGTAAAGGAGAAAGTGAGATGTCCCTGACTTTTTTGATTCAAAAAGTCAGTTTACAAAAACAGAGTAATAAAAAACACTCAGTTCATGGAGAAATGACCCAGCCTGCACTCAGAAAAACAAACTTTCAGGATTTGTGTTACACTGTGATATCACAATTACTCAGCCAGCACCTAATTAGTTCCACCTGGATTCACCTCCTACTCTACCTCTGCTATAGCAAAATCATTACTGTTGTCACACTATGGTACCAGTGTGCCTGGTATTACCATTAACCTTGGTTGTATGCCTACAGACAGAGAACCACTTTCTTAGAGGGCTATGACTATGAATACAGACATATATACATATACACAGAGTGGAAAGGTATGACCCACTATTTTATTGTCTCATTTTTCACCAGTGTATCTATGGCAGAGGCAGGAAAGGAACAGCTCACTTCTGGAATGGAGCACACACAGCAGCCATTCATTTGGAACAGAGCTTAAATTTGGACATATTAGACTTCAATAACATGCTGAAATAGGGTGTAATATGTGACTTTAACAATAATAGTAGGAGAGTAAGCATGGTAGGCTCCAGTCATATTTCACAGCCACTGAGAAGCAATTAACAGCAGTACTATGTGGTTATGTTGTTTCTAAACAGTTTCTACAGCTGCTAAATCTCAGTGGAAAAACCCTCAATAATAAAATACCCAATTTTTTAAATGAATTGAATAAATTTTTATATAAAGCTGGTCCAGCTGTTTAATTCACTGCTGATTACTCAATTTAAAAGAATGTTTAAATTGTCATATAACATCATTTTAGACTTAATATTGCCATTTTAGATATTAGTTCATCACTTAAAAACTTATAAAACTATGTTAAAAAGGCACAAATTAATAATGTTCTTTACTTACCCCATAGGTTTGACTCCACTGTTGCCATAATTGGCTGGTGTTGCAGCCATTTTGGTAAAGGCCCTTGAAAGCATAAGAAGAAACCAGAAAGACTTAAGCATACTGATGAATTGAAAAATTAGTCAATATTGTGTAAATTAAATGATTTTTAGGTAAAGCCTTAATGGAAATATTGAGTAGTGTCAATAGTTCACCATTTATTACAAAATCTGTTGCCCAGTGGAAGGTCAAAATACATGGAATAACAAATAAATAAAATCAAAGAACACAGAGTGAAATGCAACACATAGTGCTGTAAATATTTGCTTTTTACTCTCATTGATAACTGAAAGAATTTAAACAAATTGCTAATTCTCAGTTATTTCGGCACTGATGATCAGTCTTCATGTGAAAAAAGAAAAAGCTCTTTCTTGGTTCTTCATTAATAATAATGAAATGGTTTTTATGTATTATTAGTTGGTGTCCACAGCTACAGAGAACATCTTTTCACTTCGTTATCTGTGTTACGATTTGATCAGTACAAACATTATATTTCTCTTCATTTTGAATGATTTGCTAAATTTTCCCTAAATGGCATCAAAATTGCATTTAAGTGAGACTGCAGTTAAATGATGCTGCTGGGGGAAAAAAAACACAACTTACTTCCACTGTTTAATGTAGTTTAGAGGTGAAAGGTCACAGCCTGCATCCAACAAAGCTTTCTTATACTGCTCCAAGTCAGACTAAAACACAAACAAACAAAATCCCACAGAACAATGTTAACACACAAAGATGACCAAGGCTAGAAATACAGTTAAATAATGGGGAAAAAAATCCATCACACAAATCTTCCTCAGCATAAGAGATGTTTCCTAATAGTGCCAACAACATCTAATCAAGATGTTCTTACATTGTCATTGATTAAAAAGTGACTGTTCTCCACTGTATGTTCAGTAAAAAAGCTAAACAGACACTGTGAGTATTTTCTAAATAGTTGCAGTGTCAGTTTTGCAACTAAAGGGTATTGGCAAGGGTGCTTTTCAGAAAGCAAAGTTCTGGAAGGAGAACATTTAAGGAAATAATATAATTATGATTTACTATGGTTTGCAGCACACAATTTAGCACAAATTGTATTGAGTATTGCAAAAAGCACATCTTATTTGCACTTGATGTGATTGTGATAGCTGCTGTTGGGAGTGTTTATTTATTTAGAATTAAAGGGGTAGATGTTGTCAAAACAAGTGTAACTGGCACAGACAAAATGATCAAAGCTGTAGATGGGGTTCCAAAACTTGGCTGTGTCTTGTAACTCTTCATTGAGTCATCACCCTGAATGTTTAGAGTTGAGTACCAAATATATTTGGTCCACAGCAACACTTATATTGATGAAAGAGAGAACTTAAATGAACAAGAAAGTCAAACCACTTTTTGCAGAGAATGACTGGTTTGTAGCGTTTCAGATTTTTAGTCCCATTTCTATACAGAGATTTCTGTGTGTCTTCTCTCAGCAGTATACACAGAGTGCAGTACAGGCGCTATTATATGCAATACAAGGCAATACTGCCATACAAGGGTTTGTAATAAGCAGTCTTTCTGTGCATAAACCCTATGTTCCACCTGACCTGTCAGATTTATTGAATGAACAGCTATCTCAACCTAGAGCACCGCACACAGTTCCAAGCAATTTCTAGCAGAAAAGTTTGCCTTTATATGAAAAACACTGATTCTCAATATGTTTAAGATTGCTCTTATACTGTATTATCTATATATTGATACTCACTCCCTTATCGGGTCTGCTCATTTTTGACCTCCAAGTTTACTCTGCTCTTGGTGGTCATTCCTGAAATGAACTGACTGCTTCTTGATTAAAAATTTGCTGATTGCTAATATATCACTTCTGTAACCTTCCACTCAGCACATATTTGTAATTGCAACATCAAGCTAATTTTCACACACTTAGTAAATCTTGCCTTAAAAGTACATGCACATATAAAGAACAGAAATATTTAAGATAAATTCATTACAGTATGCAGATTCTGATCTTACAGTTGTACTGACATGGCAGAATATTGATTTACACCAGGAGTGTCAAACACATGCAAGGTTTGCTGGACTGTGGCAATCCATCCCACTGGAATTCCTTTTACACTATAAAAATTACAGAGTAACAAGGCATAATTTTTTTACTTTTACTATATTTTGCACCAGAAACCAATCAATACTTTTCATTTTAACTGACCAAGAGGTCATTAACAGTAAGCTTTCTACTGAGAAAAACAGGAGATGTACAACAAAGGCTAGTAACTGTATGAACAAGCGTCTTTGACTTATGAGTGTGAATGTATAAAAAACTGAAACTGAACTGAATATTTTTCTTAGGACCTCTCTGAATGTCCACCACCTGTTTCATTCATTAAACACAAAAGGTGTTTTTTTTAGGTTATGCAACAGTCCAACCCAATCAAGATCAAATTGCAAATGTATGTGGCCCATGAACTAAAATGAGTTTGTCAGCCAAGGCATATCATAATAAGTAATAATAAGATTAGTTTTTGTGCTCCAATTTAATTTTGGATAAGCTGGTGCCATTCACAATAGAGCAGAAGAGTATTAAGTGGTTAATGGAAGAGGAGTGTTCTGTGATGTGTTTTTGTCTGAAAAAAGTCTTAGTTTTGTCTGGTTATCACTGATGTATATGTGGGATTTCAGCATGAAACAAAAATAAATGAAACATCACTTAAGCCACCCCATGTCAAATATTTCATTGAATATTTCACCAATGCATTAATCATAACACAGAATTTAGCTGTTGCTTCAGAGCCCTTTTTATTGCCAAGTAAAGTAAGATAGGGTATACACTTGGTAGTATAAAAATATTTCTGTTTATTTCAATTCCTATATAATAGTTACTGTGAAAGAATATGACGTAGTGTGGATCGTCTACACATAGCTTACTCTCTGATGCTCGTGGAAGCCACACAGGCATTATTAAAGTGTCAAATCATGTTAAAGGGCAGACAAAAGTGTGTCTGATTGTTTTTGTAGCTATCCAATATCTATCTAATCCACACTAATGAAAATCCAGCAGCACCCCAGAAACTTTAAAGCAAATAGAAGAGGGTAAGGAAAAGGGTGAGAGCGAGGTCTATGAGAGATAGGAGGTAGAGGAAAGAGAGCTAGAGACAAAAAGACATGGACAGAAGGCCAAGAGTTGATCACAGAGGGAGAAGGATGACCGGAGATGACAGGAAGGAAGAGGGGAAAGAGTGAAAGAAGGGGTGGAGGTGAGGGGGCTGAGAGGGTACTCCCAAGGGGAACATCTCTCAGCTGGATGAAAGATGAAAGCAAGAGTGAGGCTCACATTTTGGCAGAGGAGCGAGCAGTCACACCATCTCTCGGCAGAGGAAATGGAGGATGACACTCTGAGAATCATAGGCCTCAAAGTGGAAATCTTACACAACCCTCAAACAGTCTCCTTTCTGGTGTTCACATTTGGGAAACTTATCCTTACACAGGCCAAAAAAAGACAATCCAACAGTCATTCCCACTTCAAGGAGCGATTGATCAGGTTTGTGAAGGAGATGAGGTCTTGAGTTGTCTTAGAATTGTACTATACTGCATTATCCACAACACGCTGGTACAAATCATCTCAACAATAACAGAATGGACAATATACAGTACCATGCAATAGTCTTGTTCCATTCCTCAATTCTTTGTATTTTGCTTCCAACGAACCAGACTTTCTTGTAATCTTTGGACATTGGATGCTTTTCACTCATTTTTAGGAAAGTCCTTCTATCTGACCATTTTCAGAGGAATGTTTTTGTTTGTTAAATCACTTAACACTGTTAAGTCAAGTGAGGAACCAGTGTTGTGTCTACACATAACATGCAACTTATCAAAGAGCCCAATAATCCCAAATGTACTGCCAATGCAGTAAATGCATGCCTGAGAGCCCACACCTGAAGCAGTGTGGGATCATCTCGTCAGAGAATCGAATAAAAGATAGCTAACATTCAAAGAAGAGCTTTGGAATGTCCTTCAAGAAACCTGAAGAAGTATTCCTAAAGACTACCTACACAAATGACAAGAAAGACTGCCTAAGAGAATTCTGACTGTATAAAGAAAAAGGTTTTCTTCCCAAATATCGACTTTCAAGCTTGTTAGGATTGTACAACTTCTGTTTTTGCCTACACTGTATTTCTATATATGTTTGTAAACTTTAGTCAGTAAATTACTGCACCATTTCCCTTTTTTTCCAAGCAAAATATAAAGAAATGAAGGGTCGCTCAAGAGTTTTGCACAATACTCTTAATAGCTGAATCAGTGGGCTAGTTTCAGTCATTGTGCAAAGGTACTGTTTATAAGGCTGGGGAAACCTGCAGTCAGCTGAGCCTGAAGAAGTTACTTGGATGAGTGACGAAACGTTTCTCCCACTGAAAACGCTACGTCCAGATGAACAGAATCAACCTTTTGGGATTTACTTACCTGGATGACTGAGCATGCATCATGAAAGCTGAATCAGTAATATGACCTCCTCCAGTGTACTTTAAACTTAACAAGCATTACGGAAAATGGGATACTTTTATAAAACAACTTCCAAGGGTTGTAAGAAAAAGAAAAAAACTTTTCTGTCATCTGGAAATGGTTGTGACAGACAAGATGTAAATCAAAGATTCATTCTTCAAGAATCCACTGGAGGGAAAATAGGTGTGGATGAGAACAGAGAAAGAAGAGAGAAAAACAAAACGTAACTGAACTTCCTCTTGTTGCCACTTGAGGCGGGCTCTCCAAATATTCCTATCTTAAAATTGATTTTTGGTTAGGCTTAAAGTTAAGGGCATGGGACACTTCAACTGACAGGTAGCCGCTGGTGTCTGCTACTCTAACCAAGTTCGTTTTTTTTCTGAGAGAAACTTTGGTTCAGCCATTTGTCAGTGGCTCATAATGAAATGATAAATACGGTATAGCCAAAAAGATGCTTCTCATACAGCACATCCAAAATGTGGCTATTGATCAATATCCTTTGGTTCTGAGAACACAAGAACATAACTTACTTCAAGCCATCTGCACAAACCATTTCTATTGTTTGCCAAGCCACAGCTGGTGTTGCAAGTCTCCTCGGTGCCATTGTTTTTGAGTGATGATCTGGAGGACTGTCATCTAAGATGACAAATTAAATTCTGTTTGCATTAAGAAGTCCGAAACAAGATGTTGAGACTTGGCCTGGGTTAGCTTCCACTTCAAAACATGGAAGAGACAGTGAGATCACTATGCAAGGGGTTTTATTTAATCAGTAAACTTTATACAGTGTTTAACTAAGAGAATAAATCTAGTTAATCTCTTGTTCAATCATAATTGTGATCCTATAAAATAATGCCTACCATTCTTAAAGTGTCTATTTACATAATGAGTACTGTTATAATTTTTTTTATTATTTGCTAGTTTTGAATAGAATAGAATAGCCATAATGCGTACAAGTCATAATAGAATATTATTTTGGCTTGTACATGGGCAAAAAGTCAAAATAGTTGACTTGCTTCTTTGCAAAACAGTTACTCATTACAGAACATTTACTGGATGTTTTGCAGAGGCACTTTTCATGAAATACAGATGCACATGAAAATCTGAAAATAATGCCACACTACATTATTTATGAACAAATATGAAAATTTCATTATGATCTTACCTATTAAAAGTACTTTGTAATGTCATGTTATTTGTATATGCTGCCTTCTATTAACACATCTCTCTCAGACCAATGTATTAAGAGATCAAGTCAAATAGTGGAAACCATAACAGAGAGATCACCTAATATAACTGCTTTTGATATTCTTGGCTTTCTTTGTCAGAAGTGCAAATTTCACAGCCTCATCAATATTGTATTCCCAAAAGGGCCAGAAATTAAGCATCTGGGCAAATTTTTAGGAGCCAGAAAAGATGCTTATTTCCATCTCAAATTTATTTAGGGACTCTCCTTTAGTATCAGTAAAATACAGTTGGTATCATTCATCATTTATCTCATACTGGCACTTCATGCAGTTCATTAAATTTTTATGAGAAGTTATTTTTAAAATTCCCAATTTCCTTTGCAGAAACATGCATTTACATGCACTCTGTTCTGAGACCTCCCTGCCCTTCCAAGTGCATATGGAAAGCCAGAGGTAGTGAGAGTAGCAAAAACGCTCTCCCTGCCTCTGGCAAGTACAGATCAGGCACCACTGAACAAAAGGAACAGTGACAAATCACGAAACAGCATTCAAGACAAATCTGGAATGTGTAGCAATTAGAGGGAAACTAAAGCAACTTAAATGAAGGGTCATGTATGAGATTTGGATTTGTAGAAAAGTATGAGCTGATTTGTGCTGGCACTGAATTCAGCTGATTTGCTGGAATTTTGATTAATCTTGACTTTAATTTTATGTAAAAGCTAGTAGATAGTTTAGAATAGAATAGCCCTTTATTGTTATTGTACATGTACAACAAAACTTTAGGTGCTCTACGCTAACTGTGCCAGAAAAAAACAAACAAACAGGAGGAATATATACAGAACAAGAGAAAGGCACACAATAGAAAAGGATCTGTAAAAATAGAATAGAAGAATAGAATAGAATAATCCTTTAATTGTCCCACAAGGGAAAATTTGGTTGTAACAGCAGCCAGAGCCACATACAAACAAACAAACAATGGTATGAAGGTTCCAAAAGCCAACTGTAAATCTAGTAAGAAACAGAATTTCTTCATTGAAAACTGTGTTGGACTGAAAATGTTAAGATTATCAAATTAACTCAAACAATTTTTGATTTCCTTGCTCAGTTTGTTTCTGCATATTTTGGACTTTTAGCATTAAATACCCATTTTGAGTTTACTCCTGCCTTTTGTGTCTCTGCAGCAACAATGATACAGCACATTATGTCTGGTAAATATTCTGCTCATTACCTGCTTACTGTGGGTAACAATGGTTTCAATCACAAGCTGGATATAAACATATTTCTATATATGCTCGATTAATGTGTGTGCATGTTTGAAATATGCTAAAAAGCAAGCTGAAATAGAAAACTTATGTGGCCAAATTAATTACTTTTACATTTAGTTTTACATTTACCTTTAGTCTTTTCTATTATCAGAAATGTATTTTGAAAGCGCCCTCCCATTTGTGCTTTTAAACCTTCTAAGACGTGAGTCTAATATCTCAAGTTAAGCTTAAATGTGGAATAAAGATCAACTTCTGTATAATTTCTCTTTTTGCT
>VVHJ01019044.1:2632-54404 GCA_015107715.1 Tylochromis polylepis
ATTTTATGAATGACGAAACTGCATTATGATTATATAGTTATTATATTTTTTTGGCATGATAAAACATGATGCAATTCTTTCCAAAATGTGATTTAAAATCTGTGATGGTGCTACACTTTGCCATAGGTGTGTGTTGTTAGTATAAATAACCGATTGGGGAAAAGTTGTGCCAGCAACCTCTACTCATTTGTCAGTGCAGCCTCAGTTGTGACAATTGAATGAATGATGGTGTTTTTTGGACAAAAAGAAATTTATCTGTGAAAACACAAAGAGAAAGGCAGCACACAAGAGAGAGTTATAACAGTTATGGTTACGCTTTTCCTTATGTTAAGTAACAAAACCTAATGACTCATAAAATGCGGAAAGACGAGAGCAATTGGAGGTTTTGACAAGGAGGAAGAGTAGCACTATTATAGTAATGGCTTACACGTTGTAGGGAAACCGCATATGCAGGACATTTCCCTAAAGTTTCCTTTAATTTTCTAATCTGTGAACTTAAAAGAAAATATTTCATTGAAAAAAAAGTTGCTTCTCATTAAGATTTTAAAGGCCTCAATAATTAATAGTTACCGTGGAGCTACATGAAATTATTATATTAAAATACCTTATGGTTCCACATTTCACCTTAATATTAATATGACAACTGGAGGGAGTTTTGAAGTGTGAAATTTAGTTTTTACTGATACATAAAATGAATGTCATGAATGGAAAACTTTTTTAAAGAAAGGCTATGGACATGGGTTGATCTATAGCAGAAGATGCACATAATTTATGTATATCATTTCTCTTAAATGCATGTGAAGAAGGGCTATTTTCCAGTTGTTATTATTATGTATTTATTCAAACACTCTTTCAGTATAATGAAACCTGAAAAGTACCTTTTTCTCCCTCAGCACAAGGCCGGCAGTCAAGGAAACATGTAGGTCTCCCTTTCAGCACTGCTCTCCTTAAACCAGGAGGACAAGGACTACCACATATAGTCCCAGGCACCCAGGACTAGTTAACATGGTAATATTACATCAGACACTGAGAATTCAAAAGAAGTCACATTCAGACTTCAGGACAAGATTCTGAGTGTGTGAAAGAGATTCAGGGAAAAAAAAGTCAACTTTTCTCACTTTATGTGAATTGCTTCCTTACCACTCAGTCAGTGTCAATGTGTAACTGATCCCCTCATCACAAGATGACCAACAGTGTCAAACTTTTGTTTCATATCCTGTCAGAGACCATTCAATGTCATATGAGACTTTTCAGAGGTCCAAAGGCTTCAGTTTGTAACTGTAAATGAAATTCTGCTATCTTAAGAAGGTACAGATGTTATCAGTTTTAGAAGTGAAAAGATCCAATCCTGTCCCTTCTCAGATAGCACTACCTGCAAGAAGTGGCACAATATGGTTTACGGACTGGTTGAACCTAACTGTAGTCATGCAGTCATGCATGTCTTTTTTGATGTTCAAAGGCAGGCTAATCTTTTATTTCATTGCATTTGAAATTCTTAGCTGGGCCACATTTGTGTACACATACTCTTCAATGCCTAGATGTCACTCCTTGCTGAATAGTTTAATAGCAAATAAATAGTACAATACCTGAAAAAAGTTAGGACGCTGTGTAAAATGTTAACAGAAATGTAATTAAGAACAGAATGCAATGATTTGCAAAACACATAAGCCCATATTTTATTTACAATAGAACACAGAAATCATAAACCAGCGTCATATTGAATTTGATGGCATTAACACATCTCAAAAAATCTGTGACAGAGCCATATTTACTACTGTGTAGCATCAGTTCTTCTTTTAGCAACAGGCTGTTTATGTGTGAGAACTAAGGAAAGCAGTTACTGTTACTTTTGGGACAGGAATGATGTCCTGTTCTTGTCTGATCAAGGATTCTAGTTTCTCGACAGTCCTCGCTGTTCTTTGTTGTATTTTTTTGTTTCATGATGTGTCAGCACATCACAGGCAGCACGGTGGAACAGTGGTTAGCACTGTTGCCTCACAGCAAGAAAGTCCTGAGTTTGATTTCACCACCTGGCTGTGTGGAGTTTGTATGTTCTCCCCGTGCTTGTCTCTGGGTACTCCAGCTTCCTCCCACAGTCCAAAGACATGTAGTTAATGGGGTTAGGTTAACTGGTAATTCTGTTGACAGGTTGCCCATAGGTGTGATTGTGAGTACAAATGGTTGTCTGTCTCTCTGTGTTAGCCCTGGGATAGGTTCCAACCCCCCCGCGACAAGTGATAAGTGGTAGAATGGATGGATATGTTCCTCTTAAACCTTTCACTATGGAGGGTCACTTCTCCAGATCTGTAAGCTGCCAATTCAATTCAAAGTAATGGTGCACCCATACCATCAGTGATTTAGGCTTTTGAACTGAGTTCTGATAGCAAGGTGGATCCATGTTTTTGCATAACAGAGCTTTAACTTGTAATTTAGGATGGTGAACTGTTTTCACAGACAGGGCCTTCTGGAAGTCTTCCAGAAGCCTATGTAGTGATTTCCATGAATTATGTTTTAACGCAGTGATGCCAGTGGTCTTAAATATCACTGGCATCCAATACTGATTTTTGGTCTTGTCCCTTGACACAACAAAATATACTAAATATTTTGATGAAATTATCACAGATGATGAGGTTTTCAAAGTCTTTGTAATTTTACATGGAGTAACATTATTCTAAAATTGTTTCATAATTTGAAAACATACTTTTTATAGATTAGTAATCCTCAGCCTATTATTTCTTCTGAGAAACTCTGCTTCTCTAAGATGCTCTTTTTATATCCACTCATGTGACTGATCTGTTGCTACTTAAGCTAATTAGCTGCAAAATATCTGTCCAGATGTATCTTTTCAGTACCACTTACTTTTCAGCCTAATGTTGCCCCCGTCCAGCTTTTTTTGAGACTCTTGCTATCATCGAATTCAAAACAAGCTAATATTTGCATGAATATAATATTCATGAAAATGCAAAATGTCATTTAGTACATATTCTATGTTCTCTTGTGAATAAGATTTATGACATTTACAAATCATTGAATTTTGTTTCCATGTCAATTTCTTTTTAAAGAAAGAAAGAAGCCAGTTGAGGTGGTTCGGCATCTGACAAGGATACCTCCTGGTTGCCTCCTAGGTGAGGTATTCCGGGCATGTCCTACCAGGAAGAGGACCTTGGTCAGATCCAGGACTCGCTGGAAAGATTATATCGCTCAGCTGGCTTGGAAACATCTCGGTGTCCCCCCGGATGAGCTGGAGGAGGTGGCTGGGGTGGAGAAGTCTGGGCTTTTCTGCTCAGACTGCTGTCCCCGGAACCTGAACCTGGATAAGCGGCAGAAAATGGATTAATTAGTTAATTAATTAATTGCATTTTCTTTCCATGTCAGTACTAAGAGAGCAACCGCACAGTGTTCCTTAGAAATAGTTTTATGAAAGGCTCAGAACTGAGTTGCATGAACTTCACGAGGCATCCTTCCACAAAGCAAATAGTATTGTCCTATCAAATGAGAGGACGTTACATGGGATGCAAACAGTAATCTGTATAACTCAAGCCTCATTACCAATTCACAGCTTAAGTACCTGAAGAGCTGAGAAGCAGAGGTGTATTATGTAGAGTTCAAGCTTTCAGCAGTGCTTTGAATTACTACCTTTGGTTAGTAATTTGAATAAAAACAGGAACTGGAGGCTTTAAAAATACAGCGGAGGAACTCTTAGAGATACTTTAATAAGGAGGCATTGCTTTGAATTTGTTTGCAACCCCCTGAATCCTAAATCTGCCAGAATCATCATATGCAGACAGCAATTCTACCCAAGTCCATCCCATCAAGGGCAGCAGCTCAACTATGGCTCATGCTTGTGCAGCATCACTGGGCAAAGAAGACTAGGTAGCTCACCTGTGAAGAATAGCAGTGGTTAGAGTGACAGATGATAGAAAGAGACAGAAAGACAGTTTAAAAAGACAGAGACAGCAAGTATGAAAAAAAAAGGGGAAAAAATGGAAATTGACACAAAAGTTGAGTTAGAAAATGTGAGTGATCCTAGAGAAAGACTTCATTTTTGAGGCCACTGCTTTTGTCAAAGGCAATTGTAAGAGCATGTCTAATACCTAACAGTGATGCCTTTCATTTGTGGGAAATTAAGAGCGGCCAGAGAAAAAGCCATATGAAAACTGGAGAAACTTGAAAGCTGGCCACATAGAGCCTGCAAGCTTGTTATTGAGGTAGCAGTGCAACACAGTGCAATTCAAACACAAATGTGTAACGCTTCATTACCAGTATGAGCAACAAAGTAACAGAACAGTCAGTGTGTTGACAGCAATATTGTCACTGACTTGCTATTGAAGTGTTGCTCTGACCCATGCAGACATTATCCAGGGGCCTGTGTCTATCTGCGAACTTGGAAGCATGATTGTTTGACCTTCCATCGCTTCTACAGTGGAACGTTTGGCGCATGAACTTAATCTCGAGTTACCATAGTCATGGCTGCTAACAGAGTGGTGCCCTTTGCTAGGCAACTCTCAGCTTTCAGACAGTCAAGGGTGAAGTTGAACAGGAGGTCTGGGTTACTGTTCATTTCCTCCACTGCAAAGGTCTTATCCCCAAGGTGTTGGCAAGCTGACTGGTTAAAACTGCTACATGAGTCACACAGGAAAATAACACCAAGAAAGATCAACATCAGAAATAAAGCCATACAATGAAAAATGCTTAGTTAGCTAATGTTAAGGAAAATAACATTTTATCCTTTAAAGTCCAACATTTTAGGGGAAGCACTAGCCTTCTCAGTCTGAAATTCCAGCTCAGGCTGTGCTGCTCTCACATGAACACAGATGAGGCCATCAATCAATATACCCTACCTGATAAACACTACCTGGAATATATTTTACCACTGGCAAGACTTCCTACTTCCCTCCATAAAGCTTATTGTCAGCAAAGCAGCCATGGAGTTGATATGCATATTTGATAGACAAAAGTGCAGCAAGAGAAATTCAAAGAATAAGCAGCGTTGATTAGTTAGCACAACAGATACAGATACAAACCAACAATACAGATGAACAGTTACTTTGAGCAACAGTGGTTTCAAGTAATTTTTGTCACACTAAAGGAAAGAGGAGGAAAACAATGTGGCTAATATATAAGAATCACTGCAGCGAGGATGGGAAATCTGATCAAGGAGGAGCAGGAGGAGAAAGAGATTATAGGCTAATTTAGAGTTAACACAGGAGTGGAGTAACACCCAGGTGTGCGCATTCAGATCACCTGGAAAAGAGGTTTTAGAAAAAAATGCTTCATTTAAATTTCGCCTCAAAGTAAGTTGTTGCAGCAATGGTGTAAAATCATTGGAAACAGCTGTGTCAATTTCATCAACACCCACACTTTGCACTTTCATGTAATGTTGCAATCAACTTGACCCCATACTTCTCAGATTTCAGCATACAGAAGCTGAGCCATATGTTAGCAGGTGAGGGTGCTGAATCTACAATTAGAAGGGGGGGACTAGAGGCGTATTAACAATGATAGGGCTTAGCCAGAGAAAAAGAGCTGTCATTTTCAGAAGGAGAGCCTGTCAGTTGCAAGTGCTCATCCAATTACACCATGAGTGCCCTCTCTTTTGCGTTCTCATTTTCTTCCCTTCCTCTGATTCTTCCTGTGCCCTCTGCTTTCCAGGGCACATGATCTCACGTTTCCTCTGCTCTCCTCCTTCATCCTTTGTTGGTTCTTAAAAGGTCTCCAGTAATTACTGCTCCTCTCCTCCTCTCGTCTTCTCTCATCAACACGCCTATTTCCATCAATGCACAAAACAAAATCAGTTTCCACATCAGTTAGCATGTTGCATCCAATGTGATTATTGTGTAGAAAACACAAAGTGTGGAAATGACTGATTGTGGTTTTACTGACAAGTAACCTGCCCAGACTCTGGGAAGCCACAGCTCCTGGCCAAGAAATAGTCCTGCACATAACTCCAAACCTTTTCATATTTTTACACTGGGTTTGAAAGAATTAAATAAATATAATATTTAAATGTTAATAATCAGTTTCTTGTGTATTTCAGCTAAACTGTGTAGAAAAAAAACGGACAGGTCAAAATCCACAAAAGATCCTTCAGCTCTAGAAACCGTTCAGAAAAATGCATTTTATCTCGTGTTGCTCTAATATTGACCCAGAGTATTGAGCTACTGGAGAGTCAGAATACACTCTAGAGACAACGTTGCCAGCCTCAGCTGTAACAGTTACTCCTGGGAGGATACGAGAAGAGAAGCCCAGGGCCCACCACAGCTGGGACTTGGTCCACAGAGAAAACAATGTGACAGCCACGGCATCGCTTCCCAAAAAAATAAATAAATAAAAATAGAGGAAAATTTAAATGTTCTGTCAGTAATATAAAGTGTATTGTGAATGTTGGGTAGAGGAGAACAGGCTAAAATCAAATGGGACTGAAGAAGGGCTAAAGATGGATTGTATTCCAGCTCCAGCAGATTTGTTTCACCCTGCTCTGCCGGATGCCAACATCAAGTCCTCACAGCAAGGAGGCTGGTTTTGCACACATCACAACAAAAAGATTAGAGCCATGTCCAGGCGAGGTAAGACACGCACATACTACCCAGAACTGAGACACAGCATTGGGGGGGGGGTGTCAGTTTAATAAATCTTTCCTCAACCACCCATCACATTGATATTGTTTCTGTGTTTGTCTCTAGTTGTGGGTCCAACAGATTCATCCTACAAACTATTCCCTGTTCTGTTGATCGTAGGATGGATTGTCGGTTGCATAGCTGTTGTCTACTTCGTCTTCATTTTTGCTTGGGTATCTGATTTCTCTTTAAAATGTATGACATGCTTAAATGTAATACAGCAATATTTTATGTATTTGGTAGATGTAACAGTTTTTAAATGTGAATAATTTTGAATAAGTTGTGAATGCCAGTGGCTTGTCAGTCACTCTGACTTTCAGCCCACCACTCTGACTCAGACTGAACTATCTCAAAAAATATTTGATAGGTTACCATGGGGCTTTGCATAGACTTTGCAAGTCCCCCAGACAAGGAATTGCTGTGACTTAGCTGATCCTCAGATTTTCCCTTTTTGCGCCACCACGAGGTCATGGTTTCAGTTAAAAACAGAAACCGTTGGACTTGCGGAAAATTTAAGACAGACATTGATGGCTCTATCTGGGTGAAATATTTTATCTTTGGCAACCACTTAATATTTTACATTTCATCAGATCAAGATGACGCCTTACACACGCTTACACACAAGAGGAAAACTACCTCAAAGAAAACATAGTGAACAGAGATTATGTTTCAAAACCTACAAGCCAGCCTGAAGTCTCATTCTGTGTGTTTGTTTTACTAATGCATTGTGATTTTCTTTGTTTGGCAGAAAAGTGGTATGTGAGGAAGAAATTCAATTCATCACAGAAAATAACTTCTCCTTCCAGAGGACACGGGAAAGAAAAGATCATCTGTATACTTCGATATTAATTTTTATCAGATACGGTCTGGACAGACAAGAAAACGTTTGTATGAAATTAGGGAACGGTTCCCTGCTGTGATTGTGTGATAATAATGTTCACATGAATAATTCTCTGTCCTGTCATTTTTTTTTCAAATAAACACATTTCTGCAATTATCTCCCGTTCAGTTGCAGTATTTATATTATACTGTACAATCACTACAACATGAATTAAAACATTTTCAGGCATCATGGACTGAAATCCATTAACTCCACAATCAAGTAGATATCCTATTGAGAACACCAGCTGTTTGTTTTTTTGTCAGATAGTGTTAAATGTGATACATTTGCATATTTTGGCTGCTGAACTTCACTTCACTTAATTTCAACTCTAAAAAGAATAATGCTTCATGTTAAAAAAACAACAAAAACAAACAAAAAAATAGGAATATACTGTATTGTCAGTGTTACATGGCCACATTGTTGGGACATTCCAAGTTCTGCTTAATTATAGTCTACAGTGAATGTATATAACTGGGTGTAATTTCTGCTAAAGTGATGCACCTCATGTGGTGCTTGTTCCAAAACGTTGTCTGTGTGTGCATGTGCACGTGTGCCTTCTGTGCATATTCCTGTCATATAGCTGTGCATCAAAATTCTTTCTTAGTCTTAGGACTAGCAATATCGTTGCCATGGCTACCACAAGTCTATTTTTTTTTAAGCAGTCCCACACTGGATGTGAAACCATAACTCTTAAGAGCTTAGACACCCGGGGAGTAGTTTTTGATCATAATTTGTTCTAACAAATGTAAGCACCTGATGAACTGTTGTACACTGCTGAATTCAGGCTGAATTTACTATTGCACGTCAGGAAATGTTTAAAGCCAGTATTTGGACTTCAGCTACAAGCGATCAAACATCTTATCTCATAAGTTAAAATTACCAAACTCTGCAATGGCGCTGTCAGCTTAAAGAGGCATTTTAAAGTCTGCATTTAATAAGAGGGTATTACAGTGTCTGGTTTTTTACTGCAAGTTGTGTCACATCCACTTTCCAGTAAGCAAGAGGTGTAAGCCTTATAATCGGGCACAGGCCAAATAAGCCTGTACATTGAGTGTCATGTTCAGTATGTGCACCAGATGCAAACATCAGTCTAACAGGGTAATGAGGTTGAGATGGAAACTTTGTGTACCACAACACTGTAATAGCAGAAACACACGTAAATTATAGTGACTTGCACACACATCTTCATGCTGGCAAACATGCAAACGCATGCAATTACTCTGCATCCTACTTATACACATATAACCTTTCATTAAACACACATATAATGCTTTGTAGTAATTTAATAGCGTCAGGTTGCTCGTAACAGATATTCTGCAGAATAATCATGCTTTATGCTGTTAACGCACCCACTGTGCTCACTTCACAGCAAAACTGCCTCACACCACCTCACATCGAGATATGCATTCTTCCCAAAACTTGCAGCCAGCCTCACTTTGGCATGCCTTCCCAATAATAGATCATTTTTCAGGTACACCACATGGTGCTGTGCAAAAACATGTCTTCCAGGTGTTGTACATTAACTCCAAATTAAATCTATGTATCTACACTTGACATTACACAATTACCACCTTGTTGTTTGTCCTTGTTTAGTAAAACTATGAAAAATGCATGATTGGAACCCAAAAGTGAGATCATTCTAATAAGATGCATCATCCCTGTCAAACCTTACTGTAAGTAATGGAAGGCAACAGCAATATTGGAAACTTATTGTTTCCAAAAATACCTGTAATTGTAACGTTATAGTGATGTAACAGTCTATTTTAGGCTTTAGTCTGATTTTAGCAGTAAATTTAACACCAATAATGATGCTGGCAATACTGCTGCAGTTCTCCTATATATAGCCCTGGAACCACCTGGCCTAACAGAGGCTGTTTGATACCACCACCACCTGGGGCAAAGCCAGGTACACCTTGGTCCTAAACTTATTTTTGGGATGGGAAAAAGTAGCCTGTATGTGGATCTAATGCTCTTGAGTGACTCATGGGGAATAAATGCATTTGTTTTAACAGTAGCTGTGGGCCAAATTCAGCTGTAGTTAAGAAATCAATAGCATCTTAAAATAAATGCAGAAAATGACAGATAAAATTTGAGTCAAATCTTGTTGTGTAGTTGATATATAATGAACAAGCTAAATGTATAAAAGCACTGCCTTAACATAAGCACCATGACCAGCCAAGACAAGAGATTAAAGTAGAACTGATGGTTTTACTTGATAATTAAAAACAGAGATAGAAAGAATGCACATCTTGTTTCAATTGTCTGATTTATGTCAAGCATCTAGCAGCTGATGATTTGATGATATTTTATCAGGAGTGCGTAACAAAGCAACTATCTGGCCAGCAAAATCAGCAAACCAGCAAAATGAAAAGACTGCATTCCCAGAAAGCCTTACAAAGTGCTGCATGTCGAAGAACTGGCATTTCTGATTGTGACAGATAATACTGTTTCATCAGCCGAACCAATTAAGTGCTGTGACCTGCGTGCCAGTGTCTTGAAGCAGTTAATAAGAAATGTGTGGTCCACTTAGTGAGACAAAATGTAAAATTAATGGAACTGATCTTTCACCTGTCATCTGCTAAAAGAAGATCAATGGTTAGTTTAATGGCAGAACACACTAGAGTAGACATGGTTGAAACATGAAAGGGTGAGGGGGGGAAAAAGCATATGTGGCTTTCTTCAGATAACTGAAGTGGATGCCAAGCTGTCAGCTCAAGGGTCGATTAGAGCAAGCTACAACATGCAGTTTCACCTGCGAAAGAGAAACAAGATCCAGTGTGGAAAGTTGTGTGCAGCCAAAGTAATCAGTAATCCTCATTGGATCGCCCTGTGTATGTCTGATCTAAGTAAACTTTTGCACCTATCCATCCAAATGGACTCGGCTAAAAAACAAAACAAAACAAAAAATAAAAAAACAAAAAAAAGATATAAAAAAACAGATTTACTGAACAACCACAGGAGGTCACTGTTTTACATTAATTATGAAGTGAGCCCAGACATTAATGTGAAGCCTTGAAGCTATTGATGCAAAAATATTTTTTAAGGTTTTGTCATGTCCTTTTTTCAAATATTTTGAACTGTATTTACTTATTGTCCATACTGATTCCTTGAGGCTCACTCCGTTCCAAACTAATACACGTATGTCTTTTTTCTAAATTATTTTTTTAAATTATTAAATTCTTGACAATATTTTTTAAAAGGCATTTAACAGTTTCTTTTGATTCATATGCACTTACTAATGTGTAATGTGTTTTAAGCTGAAGAATTGTATATGTTAATTTATGTATTAAATGAAAACCACGAGTGACAGTGAATTGTTCCCATGTGCATGTGATCTTATGAATTCTTTTATACTAATACATGAAAAAGTAAAAAGAGCCACAAAAAAAACTTCAGGGAAAACTCAACCAGTTTGAAATCAAAATGGGTGGTTATCAGCAGCCATTAAAAATAAGAGCACAGCAAGCAGGCACTTCACAATAAGAGCTCCTTTTGAATAGAGTGAGCAATAACAAGATGTGATTTCCTACCTGAAACACTTTCTCACTTATGATCCTCCTAACATATTATTTGCACGTGTCAGTGTGCCTATGCACATGTGCTTTTGTGCATACACCATGCCCCAAGCACTAACACACACAGGCATTCCAGAGACTGCTTGTGCCCCCCCCCTCCCCCCGATACACACGCAAACACACACGTACCCACACACATACCAGTAGACCCACCGTTAGGGTCACCCAAAGGGCGCATGAAGGAAAACTGAGTAGTTTTATGACCAGAGGGCAACAGAAGGGAGCAGAACTTTGTAGTGGGAGCAAAAATGGCACTGGTGACTCTTTTAAAGCTGTAATGGCAGTAGGTTTTAACATTTCAAGCCCAGAAGTGCTAGTTGTGTCTTTTCTTTACTGTGTGGTGCATATATATATATATATATATATATATATATATATATATATATGGCAAATTAAAAAAAAAAAGAGTCAAGTCACTCTTTAATGTGTTTTAGTTTAATATCCCCCCTCTGGGTTACCACAGCAGTCTACAATGTTCACAGTGCAAAATGAACTGTTCAGCCTCCTAGGAACATGCTGAGGTGTTGTAATGTTAGCTGTGATGTTAGCTAGCGTAGCTGCTAATGACTGGGAAGGTGAGAGCACGAGGAAAGTGGGTGGTGTGAACTTTCAGCTAACTGCCAAAGTGTTACAGCTAGTGGGAGCAAAAAGGGGGAAGCTTGGCAGTAAATAAGCAACTGCAACTAATATTCTGCTGAAAACAGTAACTGAATGAATCTCAGATAGGGCAGAAATGTGTTAACCAGAAGCAGCAGGTGAAAATATCTTTGTTGTGCTGTTTCTTGTTTTATGCTGTCAAGATACACTAAATAAAGTTTGTCCTTGCTTTTTAAAGTCACCCTGTTTGACACACTGGCGACATTTTGTAGACTCCAGCATAACCCCTAAATATTTCTCTGCCAATGAGAAGCATGCATTCACGTGAACATTTTTATAGTGTGGTAAAGAAAATAATAAAGAAGAACCAAAAAACAAATGTGAAAAGAACCAAAACGAATCTTAAAAAATGAAGACATAAACAAAATAATTCCAGGCTTTACTTTTTGTGTATTTGCACAAGTATGTGGTTTTTGGCCCTTGCCTCTGCAGCAGCACTCTCCCCTTTCTTGAGATATTTTTGACACTACTTCAGAGTTTGGTCATATTTCCTGTGCTCCTACTTGGCATCCCTGTCCCTCACATCATGCATTATAATTCTCTTTGGCTCACCTCTAAACTTCTGAAGTGTTGTTTTCCTCCTCCTTCTTCTTCTTCTTATTCCCTGTACATCCCTGGCAGTTTCCCTCTCTAGTCTCAGCCAAGGTGCAAGCCATCCCCATGCCAGGAAATGTGCTTGCTAGTTCATTGCAGCATGGGGTATATTTACTACCAGGTAGCTTGGGAGCCATTATAAAGATAGTGCACATTCATTTGTTTGCATTGTGACTTTTGGCTGGCTTCACACTCAGCTCCTACTCCCCCAATTCTTATAGGCCTAATTAGTGCATTTAGATTAAATATTTGCCCTCTCTGTGGAAATTCCAAAGATAAACCACTTCATTCATAATACACTCATCAAGTCAACAATATTGTGTGAGTGGAATGTAATGTATGTCCACATTCAGATGGTATGGTCAAACTTAAACAACATAAAAACATGGATCCATCCTGGTTATATCAGTTCAGGCTGTAATGGTGTAGGGGATATTCTCTTGGCATGCTATCATGTCAATATGAACCAAAATCGCTTAGAAATGTTTCCAGTGCTTCGTTGAATCTAAGAATTAAGCAGTTCTGAAAAACTGAGAAATAGAAGAAAAGAAAAACACCATAATTATTACAGTAAATGACTTCAGCTTCACCAAAACATTATATTTCTTGTTTCTCAAGGATTTCTGACAAGATTAACCAACCTTTCACATGTTGCTAGCATGTCCTTCTATCCCAGATAGCATACATCCAGAAATATATTTGAGCTAAAGAACAAAAACACACATGAACCTAATA
Source organism: Tylochromis polylepis (assembly GCA_015107715.1). Classification (NCBI taxonomy): domain Eukaryota; kingdom Metazoa; phylum Chordata; class Actinopteri; order Cichliformes; family Cichlidae; genus Tylochromis; species Tylochromis polylepis. The sequence continues at coordinate 15,694 of VVHJ01019044.1, forward strand.
AGTCAAGCTGTCTGCAGACAAACTGTGTTTTTTAAAGGTTTATTCTGAAAGAAAAACGCTTCTCAAGATGATTATCAGTAATTCTTAGAAAGTATCTAAATACAGGCAACTGAGGTATATCTGTCTTTCTACAAGTGGACTGAAAGTGAGAGAAAGAAAACTGGGTGACCAATAAAGACACAAAAAAAGCTTGCACAAATAACATTGAGAATATCTATCTATATATACATATATAAATATATATATATTCCCCTCTCGCCCCGCGGGCGGTCTATCCTTCAAGCTCGGGTCCGATACAAGAGGCCTGGGAGCTTGAATATATATATATATATTATATATATATGAAGTTTGGACATGGAAGGTGTATACAGTCTGTGGTCTACATGATCATAACACATCATTCATTGCACTAATTTCTAACCTTTTCCACAATTAACCATGTATCACAGCCTTTTACAATTTAACATTAAAAAATAAAACCATATGAAATGGTTTAATTAAAATCTACTGATTTAATACAATCACCTGTACTGAAAAAAAGGATGCACTTATGATTTTTAATGTTTCTGAGTTTAAACTATATAAGACGCTTAATCTTTTGCTTTGTGCTTAAAATCACCTAAAAACAAAAACACAAAACATTGGCTATATGGCACACTTTGTAAGATTAAGCCAAGATGAAACTGGGAAATCATTATGTTTCTTCTCAATAGTTTAACATTTTATGAACACACTTATTCAATGTCTTATCAAAAGTTTGGAAGATTAATAATACGCTCAGTTGAGTTTGTTAAAAATCAGATAGCGTGTTTTTTGACTTTGGCTTTTGTACTGATAAAAACATGAAATGCAATGTGGCAATTACTGAAATCAAGCCAGGGTTATTATATAAACTGGACAGACCACGGACAGCTCTTTGCACTCGATATGCTAAGTTAAGTCATATGGCAGCTGGCTAAAACACTGAGACGTGAGAGTGCTGTTGATTTTCTCATCCAATTCTTAACGAGAAAGCAAACGAGCATGAGAAAAAGTCGAGCTACTTCTTTAATAATACATTTTCTTATCCTTTGTTCTCCCACAAATGCACATACACACTCACACAGAGTAGCACAACTGTAAGGCATACCAATCTGCTTGACAAACAGCAGGCAGTTATAACAAATGACGTACAAAGACTGGAAAAGACAGAGACATTCATTCACACAGAAACACTCAGGAGTCTCAAAGAACAAAAAGGGTTTGGTGTCTGTCGATTGTCGTCTTTATGACTTATGACCAGGTGTCATCTTAAAGGCAAAAACTTCATTTTGGTTTATAATCTTCGTTCCGCTAATGAAGAGCAGCCACCTGCCAACTGCGGTAAAGACGTTAGCATTGATTATAGAACAGCACTGTGTAATATGTGATCGCGATTAAATACTTGCTGCTCTATATAATAAGATGACTTTTGATTTTCTATAATAATTTATCTAATCTAGTTTTATGTATGATCAAAGATTACACTATGAGTACACTGAAGAGTGGATCAGCATGTTGATGAAGGCTGAAACAAGCTGAGGTTTTATGAGAGTACAGCTCAGTCCCACATACAATAGAGTGGTTCAGCCCTGTTACATGTATATGAGTGTGAGTGGGTGTCTGGTGTATTCATATGCCAGTGGGCTGAGCATATTTGTCTGTCTGCTGCTCTTCTGCCAAATACTTTTGCAGTATTTAGACTGAAACACACTCACATGTGCACTCACAAATACACATTGGCGGACTCATAAATGAGAAGCAAAACGAGAAAAATTGAGAGAAAAATAAAAACAAAAACACAAGAAGTGATTGTATCCAGTGAGTAGGAGAATAATTGGGCTGAATGAATGAACTACAGTGTCAGAGTTGGAGTGACAGTGCTCAGTCCGTCCATCTACGAGGGTACAGTGTGCTGCTGTCCTTCAATGAAGTGCATACTGTAGTGTCAGTCCACCAGCCATGGTCCATCCAGTCAAGAGCTAAGGGAAGCTTCCATTTTAATGCAGCCCCCTGTGAGCTCTTCAACAATCAGAGGGTAGAGGTACTGTAGGGGGACGGGGAGGACCCATCCCAGAGGTATGTGGATCACCACACACGGCAGATGTTGTCAGGAACCATGTAGCTGCTTTTGTTGCAGTTGAATGCTTTGGCAAATTCTGGGAAATTCTGAAGGGAGCCTAGTACCCTGTGAATGTAGAGAGGAGATTGATGGTTGGAGCTGAAGTTGTTATATTAGATGGGGACTTGAAAGTGAAATTAACATGACATATCATTTTGTCTAGGTTTTAAAATGTAAGCTACCATTGTAATTTGTTTTCTGCCCTTTGCCGGCAGCACATAGCTGATTGATGTAGAGAAAATACTCTTGGTTTGAGTTTACCTGAATTTCCCTGGACTGTGTACATCAACTTTAATGGAATTAACAGCTTGCTCTGGCCGATGTGTTCCACACCACACCTGTAAAAAGACAGTGATTAGGGATGCACTGAATTGCACCGAAATCTGAAATCTGCACATCCATCCATTGCTTAACCCAGTCCATCCATCAATCCATCCATCCATCCATCCATCCATCACCAAGCATGCACATTTTGCTGGATATTTTTCTACTGTTGCCTACAGTCCTAGGAAGGATCAAAACTACAGTGCATGTGTAAAAAATGGCTTATCATTAATCAACCAAGTACTGCATCAGTCAGTAAGGCCAGTACCTGAGCAAAGTTTAGGAAGAAGAGCTGATCATGGGAAAGGTCAATTCCAGGCAGAGGTGGCTCCTCTCCATGCTGCTTTACGTAGTTCTTGTAGGCCTAAATCAGTAACACAATCTTACCCAGCAATCATGTTGAATACATCCAAAACACATTACTGATTATGAAATCATCAATTATGAAATCATAACTTATGTCACCACATTTGCAGACAGAAAAATAAATGTATATGGATCCATCTTGTCTCCTTGAGATCTACATATTAATTTTTAAAAAAAATCTAGACTTTGCCCCCCAAGAGAAAGAGAAAAAACAAAACAATGTACCATGTATGGACTGTGTTAGACATGTATAATTTATGTGAAAATACTATACCTGTTCTTTCATGTTGTATTCAAGTCTTTGAATGTCTTTTCTCTGTTTTGCCAAGCTAAAACTGATATATCCAGCAGTGACATTATGTCCTTTATTGCTATGTTTACAATAGCTAATGAGCCAGCCTGTGACCTAGCAAAATAACTAGTCTATTAATGTTACAACACAGATGACAATAGCAAACTGCAGACCTCCTCTCTTATCTGTAAACCTGTCCTCTTAAACTGACTTTCTCTCTCTCTTTTTTTTCAGGCTCATTACCTGATATGCCTGTCGTATCCCTCCATTGTCAGCAATGTTTTCTCCGAGGGTGTTGTTACCATTTAACTGGAGAGGGGATATAGGGACAGAGAACACAAAGATTGACAGGGAAAAAGGACAGAAGGAGGCTGTAATTTTTCCTCTGTATTTCAGCAAATCGTACATATCACTTCTGGGATATAGGAAATCATTTCACAAGGGATAAAAGAAGCATTGTTCAAAAGAAAAGGACAGAGAAGGGGAGACAAAGAGAAGGAGAGGAAGAGCCATTGATATGTCAACACAAAATATTGAGGGCACCTGGAGCAGATAAGGAATGAGGCAGCAAAATGTGTAGAAAGACAGAAATGAACAACAGATAAGCTGGCAAAAGTAACAGGAAAGCAAATAAATGAGATAAAGTTAGAAAGAAGAAGGACGGATATAGTTCAGATGAACATACATGTAGTCCACTAGCGAGATCCCAAGAGAAGTTTCCATACTGATCAACAATGCACTTAGACAGTTCGAGGAACCTCTGCGTTGAGTCTGGTGTCCACCAGTCCTTCAGGTCGCCATCCTTATCATAATTACGGCCTAAAGAATGAATGGGATGTGGACAAGTTGAACTTGATGAACAAAGAAAACAAGAAAATCAATAGCACTCAAGTGCTGCATATATTCTATGTTAGTTACATATTTCCATTACATTTATGTGTTTGTGAACAGTAGATGTTAGTATAAATAAATCCTATCTCTGAAGCAGAACCAAGTTGGAAAAAAAGTTGCTAAATGGTTTTGCAAAACATGTTTTTTCTGGGACCAGTTACAAGGGGAAATCTATTTTATTGTATATAATATATTTTTCCAAATATCAGTGCAATCTGCCAGAACTGCCCCTGGGAGGAACAAAGAGTAACAATGTGGAAAATCATACCATTGTCATCAAAGCCATGAGTGATCTCATGACCAATTACCATGCCGATGCCGCCATAGTTGAGAGACTTAGCCTGGCCTTTGCTGAAAAAAGGGGGCTGAAGGATTCCAGCAGGAAACACTGACACCAAGAAAAGACAAACCAAAAAGTAAATAAATAAATCAGCAAATACATAAAATGTGTATTGTTTTAGTCTTTTGCAGCTTAATCTTTGCATATATGTGAAATACCTATTTGATTTTTGCTGGATGAGTAGAAGGCATTGACAACAGCAGCTCCAGTTACCCACCTGGAGAAAGATGTTGGAATTAACCTACAGTAAAGAACACTACTGCTACAGTGAAGAGCACTAGAGCACAGTGAAACTCATGTTTGATGAAATATATCAAAATTAACCTGCAGTTATTAATAGCTGGGCTAATGTTAGCCTCCCAGCCGAGGAAAGCTGAACTCTATACGTGGGTAGGAGTTTGTGTGGGAGAATGTGAGTGCACTGTGCTAAATGTGAGATACTGGGGTACACCAAAAGCACCAAAAAGGGAAACAAAGCTAATTTATTACTGCTAATTTAAATGGTAGCAACTGCAGCTTAATATACATCTGGAATAAGCCAGTTTATTCTACCCCTCAATGGAAAGCTTACTCCTCTTTGTTGACTTTTATTCTGAGTTTCCGCAGGCGTTTCTTCTGCACATACTCCAGGTTCTGTAGGATGTTTTCAAAGTACTCCTCTGCACTGTAGCTCAGCTAACACCAACACACAGAGAAACAGGAGGATTAGCCGAGATGAGAGCTATCAACACTTGGCCATATATTCTCCAGCAAAACTCATAAAAGCCAGGAATTCACAGAGATTTTTCACAGAACCGATATGCGGCTACAATAAAGGCGCTCTGTATTCTGCTGAAATGACTCCATGAAAGAAGGAAAACATTCTCAGTTGCATATTTTCAGATACTTACATCTTTGTACTCATTGTTAAGATATTTGTCATCCATGATGTTGTCTGAATAGCCGATCCGTTCCCGAATAGCTCGGGCCTGCACAAGAATAGGTTGAGAAAATTGAACAAACATTTTAGCCATTAACTATCCCGAAATTCAGAATGGACTATACGTATAACAATCATTAACTGTTATATATAAAATTATAACCAATACCTTCTCCTCAGCTGCTTTCTTGGTCTCTCCATCCATCCAGGTCAGGTCATTAAGGTTACTAATGAACACTTCCCGAATGTCTTTAATCATCTCTTCCATCTAAGCCAAACCACACAAACACAGACAAAGAGTGAAAACTTCATCATATCAGTCAGAACAAATTTTCTGCAGAGGGAGACAATCATCAAAATCTGAAGTTATGCCAAGCAATCTTTCAACATACTGGGCAACAAATTCATAAAAATACACTTCCCTGAATTAGGCGTCATCATAACATAGTCACGTATGAATCTAGAACAACTGCAGGTTACACTCACTCTGTGTAGGAGTCTGCTGACCTTGGCAGACATTTTCAGAAGTGTGATATTAGTTTAACATGACATATTTTTTTTCTATCAAGTATTAAAATTGGCTGAGGTCACAATAATAACCAGAAATGCTTCATTAGTGACTAAAAATGACTACAACTACTAGAATATTATTAAACGGATATTTCTTTGTACATATAAAAGTCTCATCTTGTTGTATTAAAATTCTCTACTGTCGATGTCTTCACTTCTTGATTGCATATTTACAAATGCATTATTGATCATGCTATTGCTCTACATATTTAAAAAAAATTTACTTTAGCTTATAGATGCATTCAGCATTTTGGGGTTTCATTTCTGGTTACTCAAATGATCCTGAGCTTTATGAATTTAAGTTATAGAAGAGATATTTCAGCATAATGGCAACCCATGCAATAGGCAGGGCAGCTATATTATTGTTATTAAACACATGAACGAGTGCAAGTGAAAAAATGCTTTTCATGTCAGCGTTCTTGTCTTCAACATGAATTTGCAGAGCAATAGTAGCTTCAGATAATAAGATTTTCTTATGCAAATTCACAAAACATCAGTCATCACATCAAAAGCTCACTTTTCAGCGGTAACCTGTGGTGCATGTTTCTATAATGTATTTCCCCTGAGCTACATATTTTCACGATCTTGCTGCATACAGGACCCCACCAGTGCAAACCATGCACTGTACTTTGGCCATCAGACTTAAAAAGGCAAAGGTTTTTGACCACAAGCACAACAAATACACAACGGGGACGATTCAAATGAAAGTATCATCACCAAATAACAAATACACAGAGAATAGAAACAGGAAATTTAAACAAACTTCAGAGACAACAAAGGTCACCCTTCAAAAGTCCTCTAACCACAGATTTGTTTTCAGGCCACAGTAGGCAGACAAAAAGCATAACAGCTTCTCATCACATTAGCAGACCCCTAGCTAACATAATGCATGACAACTTGGAGAGCACACTGTGGTTGCCCACAAACCAGCAGCGATTATACTTAAGAGGATTTTCTAAAAACCTTTTAACATACTTGTGATAGCGTTGTGTCCATGGATAAGCTGTGTTCCAGTTGTTTGTTTTTTCTTTTAGTCAAAGTTTTAGCATGATTATGCTTCTTTATCACACAGTGCAGCAAATTAGGTGCATTATCTACCCAAAGCTAACAAAGCATTCAAAAATAGATATTTTTCATTTACCATGATTTAGTCCATGTAGCCTGAGTTTGGGAAAGCTAGATAGTTGGACCCAGAGTTATCTTCTAATATTAAAAAGAGGGACGTTTCCAGTGGAAATGTAACACTTTAGCAACAATCTAATGAAAAATACTTTAATTCAACTGATCAGAGTTACATATTTACCATCTACAGTAACTATTTTGAATTACTTCATAGACCATATATACTTACAAGTCAATTTATTAGGTATACTTTTCTAGTACCAGTTTGGACCCTCTTTTGTCTTCAGAACTGTCTTAAATCTTTGTTGCACAGATTCAAAAAAGTGCTGGAAACATTCCTTTTATTTGATTTGTGAGTGTTTGTGTTGTTTAGCTGAAATATATTTCTGAATACATATTATATATAAGACAAAGACTTGCTAATTACATCTGAAAGGTTGGTTAAATTAAATTATTAATTGCAATAATAACTTCCGAATTTGGTTAGGGTTTTCTTTTTTTCTTTTTTTTTTGAAAAGTTATATATACACACTCACTGGCCACTTTATTAGGTATATTTTGCTAGTACCATGCCTTAATTCTTAGATTAAACAAGGTGCTGGAAAAATGCCTGAGAGATTTTGGGCTATATTGACACGACAGCATCAGCTGCTGCAGATCTGTTTCTGCATACATCCCATTCAACCCTGTCCCAAGGGTGGGCGATTGTATTGCTATCTGGTGATGTTATGTTCAAAAACCAGCTTTGTCATACAGTGTGTTATCCTGCTGGAAAACAAACAACAACAAAAATCAGAAGATGGATACAGGTAGACTAAATTTAGTCACAATTAAATGTGTGTACTGTGTGCATCAGAGGATGTACTGTCATGTACATACTGTAAATTTCTTGATGATATGACAGAAATGTACAATAATGTATTTTTATTTGTGAAAGTTGCACATGATCACAAATAAAAATTGACTCACATGCACAATGTCAGATGCCACAGCGCACACATACACATGCATAGGCAGTTTGAATTTACAGTGTGGGTGGTGTGATCATGATGACAAGGACACCTTGTTCAGCTGCTTTGAGTGGAGGCAAGCAAAAACTACAGTATTCTGATAGACAAGACACAAATGTGACAAAAACACAAGTGGGTGTCAAAATACTCTCCATCAGATGTGCCTGAAACACATGTTTTTGTGTTGTATGTATGAATAACTGAATACATAAACGTCCACTCTCCTCTTGTGATGCCCTGCAGATGCATTTTTAGGTTATCAGTTTCAGCTTTCAATAAACAAGGTGCAGCATTCCATTACAGAGATTGTATCTTGTCTAATGAAGGATATTTTCAAGAGCTTTTTATCTTTGATTGAGGCTGTGTGTGATGTGTTTTAACAATACAAAGCCTAATGCACCTTCTACTGACCAGTTCTTTACTCTTTTCAGAGAAGGCCTCCTGCACATAAAGTCGTCCCACAGCATTTTCCAGGTTGTTGTTGACGTACAGTGCACACTGTCGCCACACTGCTGCCTCTGACGTTGTACCGGACAGAGCCTGCAGGGAAAGCAACAAGGCACAGATCAATTAAAGATGAAGGATAAACTGGTCAGCATATTGTTTAAAGAGGCTCATGACAATAGGAAATAGGGCAGTGGGAAAATGATGAGATTAGAAAAAGGATTACCAAGATTTTTAACGCATGAAGGAAGAATATGAATGAAGCAACGTGTTGAAATCCACTGTTTATTAAAGCTGACTGATACTGCAGTTTTAGCATCAATTTCTTAGCACTTACTAGGTCGTGGCATCTCATCTAGATTTAGGTGTGTGGGTGGTGGTAGGATTTGACCCCCCCCCCCTTTTTTTTAATAGAATTTTTGCCTTTTTTGAAAATGAAAATGAAAAATTATCTGTGAAATTTCATTTAAAATATAGTCTTCTACTTTCTAAAAATATGCCTATTTTGCATGTTGCATAGAAAAATCTCAAACATGTTCTAACCTTAGATGGTTTTCCAGTGACCTTGTCAATGTTAAAAGACAAACTATATCAGTTTAAAGTAACTGATATAGCTATATAAAAGTAGCAAAAAACTACAATAAATAGCCATTTGGAAGCCGCCTTATGTGCTAATCCATTTGGTCAATGATAGCGTACCTACGGTTTCTATTTAGTGCTAATTGCCAAGTGTTAACATGCTCACATATTCCAGCAAGGTGGTGACAGTGGTAAACAAACCTGCAAATGATCAGCATGTTGGCATCTTAAACATGATGCCACGCTAACTTTAGCATTTAATTCAAAGCATAGGTGTACCTAAGTCATTTAGCCCCATACCAGCAGGAGCATAGCTGCAAACATTTTTTTAACTGCTTTGTACCCTGTGTTGTTTGCATTTCTTTTAATAACTTAGGTAAGCAGCAGTGTCTGCAAATAGGACCTTCCATGGACTCATACAGCATCAAGGTCCTGTGCGTTTACCTTGCGGAAGGCTTTCCTGGTGTCTCTGTAAGCTCTGCTAAGACCCACCACCATGTTCATAGCAAAACGCCACACCATGTAGTTCTGCAGATCCCTGTGAGTAGACAGAAAACATGTTAAGAAAAAGGCAATCATAGTCACACAAAGCTATCAATACTGTTCACTTCCTCCCCCACAAGCTTAGAGATAAAAACAGGCTTTTATACTCCATCACAGATACAGACTTAAATGAATACACCTACCTCTTGGTGTATTTGGCCAAGATCAGGTTGAGTCTTCTGTAATAGTTGGGTGAGTAGTTTATGACCTTTTCTGTGTCAGGAACACTGATGTTGACTGTATTCATTATTTTAGCTGTGAAGTAACTCCAGTCAAATAGCTTCAAAAAGAGTTTGAAAAAAAACCCCACACAGATAAAGAGAAGAAGAAGATAAAGATGAGCAAGAAGTATCTAGGTGAAATGGAAATTGTGGTACACAAAGAATTTTTTTTTTTTTTTACCTGTGATTCAACCTCAAGGGTGAAGTTGGCGTTTAGGTCCCCCAGTTCCATCTTGTTGTAAAGCAACACTGGGTTGTTACGATCCTCTGGGGTATCAGTAGCCTTGGAAAGAGCAAGACAGAGGGGCTAAAAATCAAGAATGCTGTCACAACCCTCCTGTTTCCTGACACATGCGTACAGTTGCAGTGCAGGTCCAGCAGCATCAAACGTATTTGGCGTCCCAGGAGGCTTTGGCTCTGTAAATGTCAGTGCACGAATGGTGTGACTGCCTTGTAAAAGCCAGCAGCTGAGTGGAGGAGAAGTGAAGCATGGCAGGGAGCAGAGCAGAACAGACTAGGATGACAAACACAGAGTGTGGAAAACTGTTGATGAAAAGTCACGGTGTTGGGATCAGGCTGGTTAACAGCTTGTTTTAGACATCAGCTGCTACAGACTGGAACCACAGACACACACACAGAGGAGGGAGGTTTGGTCTGCAAATGGATAACAGGGAGGTCATCCTGCTAACAGAAACCTTATGCGTTAAGTTAGAAGAAAAAAAAAAACAGAACTAGAATACAGAAGGAAGAAGCTAAGGGAACCTCTGAACCATCATCTTTCCAGTCTGCCAAGATGTACCAGTTTAAAGAGAAAGAGAAAGCTACTGAACTTGCACAAAGTCTTTGCCCTGTTAAAGTTTTCACCTGCATTTTAATTTACATCAGTTGTAGCTTGCCTCTATATACTGAAATGATCACAATAATTACGTCACCGCAGCCTGCAGCTCTAAATTTCACTGCAGGTCAGTGAGATCTATCAGGTATGGTACTGACAGTTTTTAATCTTGGATTTTATCAGGTGGCAACTTACTGAATCTCCTCAAAAAATGTGCGAGTGCTTTTCTTTCTGTTAACCTGCTTATTAAGGTATCTGCTATTTACCCACTGCTTTATAACTGACAGTTTGCTCCAAGTTACCATTCCAGGCTATGGTTAACTTTCTTCTGTAATATTTTAGTTGATGGTACTATTCAGTCTCAATGGCTGTCACTTCAGTCGCTAGCCTCAAATCTGAGATTAGTTTAGCTTAATATCAACCTGCTTTGCATCACTAACAGGAGTTATATTTCACTGACATCCCAATGTCTCTCTTTCCATTACCTGAAAAATATTCTCTTTCAGCTAACAAGAAGAAAATGTCACTCCCTAGCTCAAGAAGAACAGGAATGAGGAGGATTCTGTCCTGTAGAAGCTCAGAAAAAAAGGTATATTTCACATTTTATAAAATGATATATGCATAACTACACACAATATGTAATCTATGGAACTTAAAACTGATGCAGTAGAACCAAGGATTTTTCCAGTTTGGCTCCTCCATTCTTGCTTCTTCTTCTGTCGCTCACTCATTGGAAAAAGGTAAGATGTGAGGAAGAGGTTTATTTTTGATTGTGCTGTAGTTGAGTTTGCCACATAATCTTGCTAGCTATGTGATCATGGACAGCTCTCAACCACCAGGAAGTCTACACAAGCAACATGTGCCCAGTGACAACTAGCCAGTTTTAGTTTCATGATTTCTATTTTATGTTGGCCACACTTCTTGCAATGGACTGGGAATGATTTCACATTCAGTTATTGATCATAATCAAACCCATGAGCAGGCTTGAACTACAGTATGCATTACTGAAAACAAGATCTCTTTCCCATGGTTTCTCAAAGCCATAATAAGCATATTTTGAAAAATACAGGAAATTCTTAAATATTTGAATTCATATTTCCACTTGTAAAACTGCAAAGTACAAATGCATACTTACATTAGCAATGTCTCTCTCCAAGTCTATGACTCGTGTGACCTCCTCTCTAATGCAAGTTTCATTAATCGCCAGTCCCCGGTCAGTGCGAATCAGCTTAGCCAGGTCAATCATGAATTGCTCATAGGCCCGACATGCCTATAAAATACACACATTTGTAACTCACTGGTTTCAGTATCCACTGACTAAAACAAGATTTGACAGCTACAAAGTCGGTCTATAGCAAACCAAGTACAGATGTAATACCTTCTGCATATCAATACACACAAAATAGGAAGCTGTAAAGTGAAACCAGAGCAAAGGACATCTGTTCCAATCACACATCTGGTTTGGATTGAGATAGAGTTATCAGCATTATGTGTGTTTTCGTTCATCACGTACACACTCACTACATTTCGAAGAGTAGGAATGAAATGTATTTGTGTACTGATGTGAGCCAATGTTTAGGCCGATACTCTCATCATTTGTGGGACATCATGTTTTTCAGATCTTTGGAACTGCTTTCATTATTCATTGATTAAAAAACTTTAACTGCACTACACTGGTGTGTAGATTTGTATACATGTAAACATGCAAACTGACCTCTGCATAAGGACCAGTGCACGCATAGTAATCTCTGGACACCAGGCCAAGGCTTGTTTGCTGGTCAAACTGGCAAGGAGAAGAAGACATTTATTTTCAGTATCAAAGCCAAATAAAGCCTTAGTCATTATTTTCAGTGAACAGAGGGACGTGAGGACTTTTTGAATATGAACAGAGGGAGGTGAGGTCTTTTCTTGCCACAGGCGTACACCTACATGAATGATATGTGAGGTTGAATCCCTGTCATCAGTGCCGACAAAAAAGTTAACCAAGAGCAGAGTTCCATATTTCTCATTCAACTTGGCAATGACGTCCTCCAACCTCCATGTTCTCCCTGAAGAAATAAGACATAGGAAGTAAAAAAGAAGTAAAAAAGAAAGAAATGGCATCAATAATATCATGCCCAATGACACTTGAAAATGTTCTCTACCATAATTGGTCTCCCAGTTGTCAACAGCTATAGGCCATTCAGACACATCAGGCAGCATGTCAAGCAGAGGACTCCCCCCTCTCAGCTCAATTAAACCTAGTTAGAAGCGAAAATCAAAGAAAATAGGTTTTGTGTGGTGGATACATTTATTTTCTACCCATAAAATTGTGAAAATCAAGTAAAAAGAAATTAAGCCACTCTATTGCTTTTTATCAAGTACATACTAAACCTGTGGCAATTCAGAGGCCTTTAAGGAGTTTATTGATGTGGCTTCCAAAACGAAGCACTTCTGAAGAAAGCATTCATTTGAATCATGTAAAGCATATTGCAGTTCTTCTTTTTAAAACTAATGATTCATGTACATTGTCGTGACAGTTTTGTTGATAGACAATACAAAAACTGAATAAGAAACATTTAACCTTCAATAGCAATTTACAAAATGACTGTTCATATTAGGATAACAGAAGATCTAAAAAGGCACAGTGTGTTAATGTCTTTTGCCTGCTGACTCACTCTCATTGGTACAGGACTTGTAAAGGGTCTTAGCCTTGGTGAGAGCAGCAGCTTCCCCCTCCACTGTTTTTTCAAGGACACCTTCAAATAAAGAAACAGAGCAAGCATGAAGCAAAGAATCACAGCCAAAGCTGAAGTAGCACTGTTGCTTACTGTGCACTAAGGAAAGAGGGAATAGTTGTGTGCATATAACCTCAGGTACAATGCAGAGGTTTTCTTTTTCTTATCTTTGGGGATTCAAAATAGAATTCAGCTGTCATGCATATGCATTTTAATTATTTTAAATAAGGGATGCTTTCTGCCCTTGTGTCAGAAAATGGCAACACAAAGTAAATTATGATATAGAGCCTCTGCAGTAGATAGTAACCGGTGACAAAACAGAAGAAATGTAATTATTCTAAGAAGAAAAACATGTCACGGCCGTTCTTTTCAATTTAATTTTCAATTTTTTTCTAAATAAAAACAACCTGAAGAATTATTATGAAAAACTATTTAAAAAGTGCATTTTTGAGGCATATACAAGCACAGAATAAATAGTCCTCTGAAGATAATTTAAGTTTTCAGAAAATAGACAAAGACAAAACTGTAATCATTTTTATTTTTAAAATGTTATATAAAAACACATTCAACATAGTGTGCATTGGAATTTTCCTTTGATATACCAGGTACCTCAAGATCAAAGCTAATACACCAATACACTGTCAAAATGTGAAAATTGCCCCATATAAGGTGAACAGCCAGTTTTACTCTGAATGAATAAATGGATAGATGAAATAATAAATAAATAAATGAGTAAATAGATAAATAAATAGTGTTTTAGCTCCAATCTTTTAAAGGGGCATGATAAATGTTATCATGCAAACTCATGTAAAAAGAAATGCATATTTTATTCAGTGGAATAAGCCAAATACCTTTTGGCTTGGGAGTGACAGTACAGAGCAGGTGGAAAGAAATCAAGGAGCAACAAAGCTGAAGGTGTGGCAGTAAAGGGCCATTTGAAAACAAGAGTGAGCACCAGCCCTTGTTTTATTACCTGCGTTCATTGCCTCTTCAACACCTGTTGTGGGCATATGGACGCCAGTTAGCTCAGCCTCAGGCTAGATAGCATTTCTAGGTAGACAGCTAATCAAAGTGAGTGATAAGTGTTGGGGTGTAAACTTGCTAAACTGAGGGGGAGGACATGGGGACCAATACTCTTTTCCTGTGCTGCCTCAAGGCAGCAAGTTGCATATTGTAGCTTTAAAGTGTAACTATTCCTACAGGAACTGCTGTCACTTTTCAGCAGCAGCAGGAGCAACACGAGGATGAGCCTAAATACATTTTCTCATCATCAAGGTTCAAACACCCACACAGTAATTTTTGTGTTTGCTGCAAACCGCTGTGGTTAAAGCAAGTTTATTGTTATGTGATGCAGGTACAGAGTCTGTGTCCTCGGTGCTTCAGAATAACAAAACCTTACACCTACACAGGAGGTATCTGAAACTTCAGCTCAAGTCCAGCTGCTGGTTTTTCATTAAGCACCAAAAATATGAAGAACTTAACTCTCCCTGTACTACACTGCCACATAAACCTCATGAGCCTGACTATCACATCATAATGTTTCACTACAGTTCAACTACTATGTTGGGGTTTGAGGGAACCTTATAAGAAAAATTAGAGAAATGGTTTGGCCTATCAGAAACTGGAAGTTCATGTCACTTCAGTAAGCTGGGTGCAGTTATTATGATTTACAGCACATAGCTATCTAATCAAGTGTGTTGAAGTGATAAGAAACACCTTGTAACAATGTAGTGACACAGTTTGACTTAGACTGAAGATATTCTGGTATCACAAAAAAAGCAAATATACTGACATTTATTTTTCTCCATCAAAAAAAGTCTCAACTTCTGTACAGCTTTTAGATTTTTTGTTTCTATTCGCCAACTGTATAGTTGCTTTATACGGCCTATGCCATGAATAATACATGATGTAAATGTCTTTTAAGTCTAAGTGCCTTGTGATATGCTTTGTCTACATATGGAATGTATGTAAATAGCTGCACTTATGATTGCTGTTGCTATTTTTTATGACAACTCAAGAGAAAGAAGCAGTCTTTATGTGTTTCACATTTTGAAAATCTATCTCATCAGGACCATATGTGCATTTACATTTTCAGCACAAGATATTGCATTTAATGTGCTAGTGCACTGACCTTTCAAAGAATGTAACCCAGGTTCATATTTGTGTCTACAACTAACACCTTTCCCTTAAAGTAGTAGTTGTTTGTTGTGAATACCAGTGCAAACGCATGTACTTGCAACTACAGTGCTGAGTAAAAGTCTTGAGTTACCTCTCGTTTCTTTGTATTTTGCTTCCAAGGAGCCAGATTTTCTTGTAATTATTTTTAAATGGCCTTAAGCGACACTTCTCAGGGCTTTCTGAAGATCTTTTAAAGCTTTCTTTGGAAATGGGCTTCTTTTTCTCTTATTTTCAGTCCAGTCCTTTAACCTGACCATTTTCAGAGGAAAGTTGTTTTTTTTGTTTGTTAGTTTTTAGGCCTTAACACTATGAATGATTCATGCATAAAAAACACCTAACTCAAGGAATGAACCAGTGTTGTGTCTACACATAATAGACAGCTTAGCAAAGAACCCATTTTAAATTGTGTCCTTAGGTACTTTGTTACTAGCCTGTTGCAAAAACACATCATTTGTTCCTAACTCTATAGTTAAATCCTATGCAAAATGCCAAGGATAACACAGTTTCTTAGGTATAAAATGACATGTTTGCACCAACAAGGTGATTTCCAAGGAGCTATTAGCTGAAAACCTGGCATATCTCAGCATAGTCTGCAGCATGTCCTTAAAACAATGGAGGAAAGTGGACAAGTGAAGGACAAAACAAGAAATGGCAGGCCTAAAAACTATCTATACAGTGGTCCCTCGTTAATCGTGGGAGTTACGTTCTAAAAATAATAGGCAATAATAGGCAAAATCCGTGAAGTAGTCAGCTTTATTTTTTACAGTTATTATAGATGTTTTTAAGCTGTAAAACCCCTCACTACACACTTTATACACTTTTCTCAGACAGGCATTAACAAAACGTACAAACATACAGTACAGCACTTCAGAGTCATACTGCTAGCGATCGAAGATTTATGTAAATTTGACAAGCTGAACGCATTCTGTACTGTACAGGAGACATGGCATGGAGGAGATTGATTGACAATGGTCTACAGCCAGTCAGGACGCAGAACACGATGCGCTGTAAAAAAAGAAAAAAAATGCATGCAAAATTGCACTAAAAAAATCCATGAAACTGCAAGGCTGCGAAAGGTGAACTGCGTTATAGCAAGGGACTGCTGTAGTCCTAAACTCTGCCAAATATTCCCGTTTCACCTTCTGCCTTTTCATTTGAATTCAGCAAGAGAAGGTGAGGAGTTTGTTCATTTGGGACATTTTTAGAGTTGAGTCTCTGCTACTCCACATTGAAACGAGCTGGTTTAGGTGGTTCGGGCATCGGATTACTGGATACCTCCAGCCAACAGATGTAATTTCTCAGCTTTAAAAAGGTCTCGCTACCTGTAGACACCTTGGCAGCCCTCAGTTGTACTTTTGTTTAAACTCTGGGCCAGTGAATTGTTTGAAAAGGAGGGAAAAAGCACTTATTCAGTAGTGAAGGTTCTCACTACTGAACACTTTCAAGCCTTCGCACCTTTTCAAATCGTAAAAGCATCTTTTTTTTTCTACAGCAACAATGGAAATGTTTTACTGCAGTCACACTAGTGTCAAAAACCCAATCTCAGTTAGCACACAACAGAGCTAAATACGCATTGTTCTTTTTTGGCACACACTGTGTGGTATCGTGTTTACCCTGAGACAAGTCCCACATTAACAGATGGAAAACAAAACGTGCTGAAAGTAAGCCAGGATGACAACATGTGTCAGAATATTACCATAAATCAACACAGATCAATAGACATATGTTATGTGCTATTTGTGCAGCATGAATAAAACAAGATGTTGAAAACTCACACTCATTAGGGACGCTGAGCTAATACCAACACATAGAGAGACACACTGTATACATAACGAGTTCCTGTGGGAATGTGTGTGTTTGGGTGGAAGAGTGCAGGTAGACTCTTTTTTTTGTTTTTAAATAATAATCAGGATGTGTGTAATGTCAACATTTCCACCCAGCCTTCTTCTTCTGTTGAATTCTGGGATAGCTTAAATATAGTTTTTTGTATGTGTGTGTGTGTGTGTGTGTGTGTGTACTGGAAGTATAACCTAGGTTCAGGAAGGCAATTTTATGGAGGGGAAATGGGAGAACAATACCTCTGGCCTCAGTGTAGCACAGTCTGGTCAGCAGGGCTGTGATTTGGCAAATCCACTGCAAAAAAAAAAAAGAAAAAAAAAAGACCAGCTCAGCAGGAGAAATTCTACTGTTCGGGCTTAGAACTGTACTCTGCAATATTCTGCTGCAACAAATCCTAAAATTGAACGGTCAAGCAGTAGCCCCAAGAAGCTGTGATAACCATTACAGCCCTGCAAAGTAAAAGTGCTGGATGGAATAGAAAGTGAAGAGATTTATTAGAGCTGAAACTGTGACATTTCTCCTGAGGCTGGTGTCATCCTGAGGGGGTTTATACCCATTTGGATCCTCTGTAACGTCAATTGTCATCTGCCGCTGCGCTGTGAGACTCGTGTAGAAGTTAATCAACCTGAGCCTAGGACAGGGCTGAATGGATAGGTCCTATGTAATTTTGTGTCTTGGGAGGTAAAGCAGGTTGTCTGCTTAAACCCTGCTGTACACACATCAAAGTTAACCCCCTGGGAGAGACATCAAACCAAAAACTGGTCATACTGGTCTGGATAGAGCTTATGATGTAGACCACTACATCTCTGTGTGAGAGCTTGTATTGTAGAGGGCAATGAGAGTTTTAGATAAAAGGTGAGGGGAGTCCCTAAAACAATGTGACCCATCCTGCTGAGGAACATCAATACTATAACAACAAACATCAGGCAAACATTTTGACCTATTCTCTGGACAGACCAACATACAGCATTGTTCTTGTGCTTCAGTGAAAGAGGGGTAAAAGTACAAATAATGATGTGGAACAAACGATGACATGTGGACAAGGGAAGCTAATGACTGAAATAACCATTCTTTGGTCAATGCTTAATGCTCATGTCTACCTTTCAGGATGGTATCAAACATGAAAGTGACCCCAAGCTGATTGGGGTTTTGACTAGATTTGATTTATCTGTCAGTTAAAGTTAAAGTTTTTCCATTCCCATTCAGCCTTATTTATTCGCAGCTCCCTGGAAGCACATATGCAAACTACGTCTGTGCCATACCTCATTTCCAGAAACATAAATGTACTCGTAAACGTACCATAAATGGCACTGTTGTTGTATGAATGATGAGAAGATCCACTTCCAGTAGTGACTTTATACACTGAGACACTGAGTAAAAGTAAAACATATGATTTTGGGAAATGAATACCTTGAAAACATTTTGCAGTGTGATTGAAGAAATGAACTCAAGTTATGGACCTTGAATGAGGGGAAAAAAGGAGAAAAAGAAAGGGGGCAAAGCAGGAAGTTGACAACGTGCTTTGAGACCACGGCTTAGATGCTGACAGAGATAGCCGAATCACAAGTAGCACAACTAACTTTGTAGTTATTCTATTAAACACTTAAGTCATGAAAGTGGAAAAAGGTGACTTTTTATTACTCCTGAACTTCGGGCATCCTCTGGGATGTTTTCTCTGCTTTAAATCTTCTAAGACATCTATTTGAACTTCCCACAGTGCTGAGTTTAAACGAAGGAACGAGCCTCTGGAATGCTGTTAAGTGTCTGATCCTCAGTGCTCCTCGGAGCTGCTCTAATTTGCCATCTCACCAGAGATTCAGGATAATTGGTCTCAATGAGGGATTACCTTCCGGCCACTGCTCATTTCAGACCAAACTGACAAAATGGCAACCCTGTATGACCCCTTATATCACAGAGGGGGTGGGGTCCCTCGAATAGCTGGCTTGAAAACTATCCATTAAACTGCAAAAGTAATTTCCTACAGTGTTACTTTTGTTCCATATATTCCCGTGCATGATTTCTTTTTAAATGTGCAAATCAGCATGCTCATGATTCCACACTAATGTCTGGTTTTGTGTCTTTGCCTTTGATCAGAGGGTCACAGTGGAGGTTTTAATACTGGCTACACCATTTCCAACATCCTAATGGTCTAATAAAATGTCTTATCATTTGGGCTTTGACTTGTGCTTATTGTGGTATAAGCGCAGTCTTATTCTGTTCAGATACACTGATGCACTTTCTCCAAAGTGGTTAATGAAATATTGTCAACAAACTGCTGGCACCGTATTGCTCTTTCCATATTTTCAGTGGTGCGCTCAGATATATCATCAGGGAAAGTTATCAGAATTTTAAAGAAATAAAATGTTGTTTTGAGCTTCAGTTTCATGCTGGTTGCACTCTGGCCTCAGATACACTATTAATAACTTCTGCAAAACATCAGCAGAAGGAAAATTAACCCAGTTGGAAATGTCAGATCAAAGTGTATCCGGGAACACGTTAATTGCTTTAAAAATGATGGGTGACAGTTTGTTAGCCAATAATTCATGATGCAACATTTAGTTTGAAATAAGTTTTCCACCTTACCAGTGTAGCTCGGAATAAGACTGACTCCTGAGTTTGAATCTCACTCTCTTGAGTGGCGTTTCCATGCTTACAGTGTAGTCACCAGTTTCCTGCAGGAGCACTGGTTTCCTTCCACAGCCCAAAGATACGTAAACTTATCAGACAATAGATTGCGTTCATGAATGTAGTTGATTTTTAAGGCAGGGTTATCCAGTCATTTTCTGGCACTCGTGAATAAAAATTCCATAATCATTGGTCCAAGTACACTGGTGTGCAAGGCAACTAGACTTATGCTCTTCTTTTTTGACTCTGTTGTCAAGCTATAAAACTCTTGGTCATAAATGATTTTGGCTTACCACAGGTTTTTACAGGCCAGTAGAGTTACAGATCATTTGAGGTAACATACAAAGCGACAGTCTGGATAATATATAGTTGGTTGGGTGGTTAAAAAGTAGGGCTGCTGGAATATTGAAAATAAAATTTTGAATGTTTTGGACAGTATTGCAGTCTCAGTCACTCCACAATTATTCATTATCTTTACAAACATCATGCATTTACTGAACTTTGGTAACGTGTCATTTTACTTCAGCTTTATTTATTTATTTATTTATCCCAACTTTTGTGAGTTGAAAGCCTACTTAGTCAACTTCTATGGGGGAGTGGTCTTACTGGTCATAGACCAACTTTGGAACCATAAGTGGTAGAACAGTGTACCAAGTTAGGTTCTGACTGGAGCACCTTTTGACCCCAGCTATCATTACAAATTTTCTGTCATACCCCTGATCCAGAGACGAGCCAAATGCAATGTTGCAATGGAAAATATATATATGTCATCTTTTTTCCAGGTCCAAAATACAATTCCAAAGAAAGGAATGCTTTTTATTTTTGAAATATTACCAGCTGGCCTCTATGGTTACATTAGTCACATTAAACTGATGTGATTTGCACCCTTCTGTCACAGTTAGTTTAGCTCTGGTGTGTTCATTAGGCACTTCCAGGGGCTGTATAGGTTTGAGGTTTGATAGCACATCCTCAGAGCTTAACACTGTAACCTGCTAGTGAAATATTCATAAGGTCTACTATCAGAGGCTTTGAAGTGTGCCGGCACCTGTGGTAGAATTTTCTATAAAGCTTGCTGCCTACCTTGTTCCTATTTGAAACCCAACAATTGCATTTATATTCCCCGAATCATACTAAAATGTGTCGAGGCGAGGGTTGATATCCCAGCACTCTCAAGGAACAATTTTAGTTAAAAAAAAAATCAATAAAATAAACAGAAGAGCTCAGCTTGTCCAAACAACTGTTAATGTGTGGCTTTTTAAACACTAAAACTGAACTTCATGCTACCTTTTAACCAACCAAGCTCCTGTCCTGTGCACAACTACATCTCCTGTTGTGTGTTACAGAATTTTCCCAGTGCAACACAATCCCCCTCCTCTTCCTAAACAGGAAAGGGGCCTCAGTGAGTCTCTATTGTAAGACTCTGACATACCCTCCAAATGACAACAGCTGTACAAAAGTGCTCGAGTAGCCAAGTTGTTCTTTGGTCATGCATGGCAGGTTAATGTGTTGTCCTTTGCTGTCTATGTTAACAGTATTAACTGTATTAGCTAATGACACTGGATGACTGTACTTATGGTAAAGGGCTTTAAGCACTAACATGCCCTTCTAGCTATGCTTTAAAACATTGATCGCGTGCTAATAAGTGGGTGATGGGATAAGGTCCACTTGCTTCCCCTCCACCAACCCCCAAATGATGATAAATTGCCTGACACAGGGAACTGTGATAGCTTGGATTATCCACATAATTATTCTCCGGCATATTTTTGCTTATTAATGATAAACAGAGAATGAAAATATAAATTGGGATCAACTGGAGCTTTCATTCATGCAGTGCAAGACTGAGATATTGGCATATTGCACTCTTGAATTTAGTTTTTTTTTTCTTTTCTTTATTTTTCCAACTGAGCAAAAATATGAATAAGACTGCTTTAATCACAGCTTCTTATCTGTGTAATCTCACATCACTTGCAACAGCATTTATGATTTTAGCTTTACAAGTTACACAGAATTTAATCAGAGCTTTTATTCCTTGCCCTGGTCATTGAATGACCTTCAGAACTCACTTGGCTTTGTCTCACTGTGAGATTTAAAAGCTATAGTTAAAACTTTTCATAACTGAAGAATTATTATTTCTAAATTTATTCTACCATCATGTTTCTTTTAGTCCTTTGTTTCTCTTAATGTTAATCATCATTATAACCTTGAAGTAGTGTGTTTTCTTGGCCAAGTCTTCCTTTCAAATCAGATTTTACTCTCAAGGCGTTTATTGCTACAGGTGATGACCATGGGATAAAACATAAAGTATGCCTAACATGAGATGCACTGACCAATCAGCCAGGGAACGGAACTGGCCATTTTCCATTTTCCCGGCCCAGACCAGTGAGCA
This sequence comes from Tylochromis polylepis, assembly GCA_015107715.1. Lineage (NCBI taxonomy): Eukaryota > Metazoa > Chordata > Actinopteri > Cichliformes > Cichlidae > Tylochromis > Tylochromis polylepis. Next base: position 38,035 of record VVHJ01019044.1, read on the forward strand.
ACCGGTAACAGGCAAATAACCACACCCGCATTCACAGCCACACGTTAACGTCATTAACACGGAAACTCCTCATTGTGGTTGAAGATAGAACATTCGCCAAAGTAAACCATCGGGGGAACCGCCACTAAAACAGGCATAATCAAACACTTAAATCACTCTGATCCACAACTCAGAGTTTGCTCATACCGAGGCTACAGGCAAAGCAAAGCAGTTCTGAGGAAAATTATGGAGACAAATTTCTGTCTTTCTTTTTTTTTAAAAAAAAAGAAGAAAGGGTTAGAGACCTGTTACCTATTGAAGTTATAAACATACAGGAAAATGTTGCAAGTAACTGACACTGGTTTTGTTATATAACTCCGCTTTTGTTTGGTGAGGTAGAATATGTCAGGTGAAGTTGGGTGTACTGCAGCTTATTTTCAGTTAGTTATTTGTGCCTGTAGCAGAGCACTTTATGTTCAGTGTACGTTAAACCTTACTGCATTTTGTAGACTGTAATATTTTCTTTTATTCCAAAAATGATTTTTTACAATAAAGATGGTCTTTTTTATTATTTGTATATCTTTTTAATAATAGTTTTAAAAGAAAATAAGAATCGTTAAAAATCAGCTCACACTTCGAAGGAAAAGAATCAGAAATCAGATACAGTCATGAAAACTGCAGTTCGACAGGAAAGTTTGATGACCTGGGTTAAACAAAGGTTAAATAAATGAAAACGAATATTTAAATGAATAGTAAGTAACTGGAGGAGCAGGTATTGATGGTGGCTGTAGATTATTCAGTGTGTGTAATCACTGCTAATTGAAAATAAACCCGCTGTGTGTGAACAGGGTTGATGTTCTAATATTGTGCTGATTTAAATGACCCTGTAATTTAGCTTCCTACTGGCTAATTCTCATATTTCAGATGCTAAGCATGTGCTTCGAGGGTTTCACATTGCCAGGATTGTTGCTGTAATAAAACAGAAAACCCTGGAAGTCAAACGGGACTCATGAAATCTTGACATGTTGTAAAACTAACTAACAGGTAATAACCACGTAATACCAGCATAGCTATGCAGCATCTGTGGCCCTCTAATGTGATAATAGACCCTGAATGGTTTGGACATTCATCAAGATGGTCAAAATAATTGCCAACCTCTCTAATGATGGGATTATGAAGTCAGTGCATAACACCAAGGATAGAAAGTTTCATGTGTGATGCTCCTGAGGTGTCAGAGGGTCTGCGAACAAACAGCTCTGACACTTGCTGAAGTTTGCAAATGAAAAGGCGAGTCATCTTCGCTTCAGCGCATCAAAATAGTACTATGTTTTTTTTTTCCACCCTTAACACCACATACTGCTGGTTACACAGTTAGTCCTTGTTGTTTTTTTTGTTTTTTTTATTAATTCTGAATTGTGGTTTCAACCCCGTTCCTGTTTGTGACCTTCATAAATGGGTTCTGCTGCATGAGAATGAAACTGCGCAGTGATTAAAACCATAAAATACATCACGACTGCACTAATGCAACAAGCAAAATAACCGCAGCAGCATGAGCTGTAAACTGTATCCATCATGTCTCTGTGTTTCCATGATGTCAGGACTCTATGTGAGTGAGAGCTCAGATAAAATGACTTGTTATGTTCCTCTCTTCACACTGAGGGAAGTAATATAAAGCAGCTCTTCTGGCTGGGAAGGGAAATTTGTCTCTGTTCATCTTTTGTCACTGACCTGTCACATTGGACTGGAAGTCTGTTTCTGTGCTACAGCGGGCAACATCACTTTGCCAATGGATTATAAAAATTGTAAAAAAAAAGCAGTCTGAGCTTTGCAATGACTCAGGAAAATTCTCAGAACAAGGAAGGGACTGACATGTTAACACAGTCAGGAGGTTTGTTTGCAAGTGTTGTTTTATATGTCCTAATTTTTTAATGGTGTGATTGGTTGGGTAAAAAACAAATCTGAACTCAGAGGAGTAATATTCATACAGTGGGTGGTGAAATGATAGATATACTCATGCAGTTTAGTCTCTGATAGCGCCCAGTGGAATTACCAGTACGTGTTTATGGAATGAACATCTCTGCTGAATGATAAAAACACAGGCCTGTCGACGCTGCATCTTATTCACATACTGATAGTTATTGTGTGTGACAGAGTTTTAATCTATTTGATATTAACATCTTTCATCTTTTTCTTTTGTCTTTATTCTTTATTCAGATGCCCGTTAGTTGTTCCTGCAGCAGCGGCTGTTTTTCCTGAGCTGAACTGTGTCCCAAGCAATCTGATAGTTTGTGTGACCAGTCTGCCACGAGGAGAGTTCTTCTTAGTTAGCGTCAGGATTCAGAAAATTTCCTGAGAATTTTTGTCACTACGAGCAGCACTTGGTACTCTTTGTTCTTTTAAATAAATACGGCCCCTGAACACAATGCAAAATAATTACAACCGTTCAGTGCCATGGTAACCGGGCTGGGCTGAAACTCAAACAAGGTCGTTGTTTCTTGCTGCCCATTAAATAATCTATTTTTATTCATTTTTTAAACCATTTTCTTCTCTTCTTTAGGACTTTTTATAAACCGGACTCTGATCTAATGATATTTCTGTTTTGGATTAATAACATTTGTCTAGCAGAGCTTGTCCTTACTCATTTAAGCTCCATGTTATCTCAGCATGAGACACAGAGAATCCAATTGGAGAAATGAAACTAAGTGTCTTGCCTGAGTTGTCTGGATCCCCAGGCGAGTGCAGAGCTGATCAACAGCAGGATGCTAGCAGCCTCTTGAACACTTAATCACTTTATTAGAATGAATCTGACTAGCCTGCTTTCCACTTGCGGCAGTGAGAGAACCTGCTCGTCAAAGCCTCGAGGCCACGACTAAAGCAGGTACCCTTGGATGTGGGCTTTCTCATTTTAGAGACGGATTGAAAAAGCTTACATCAGTTTAGTGCTTTGTAAGTGCTTTCTTGGATATAATAATTACTTGGCAACTATATCCCTTCACCTCACTCCTGTCTAATTCTAAACTCCCATTAAACTGCACGAAACTGTGTGTAACACTCTTTTATACGTCTGCTGAACTGGCTTCCAACTTTTCTTAATTTAAAAGTCAAGAGTAAGAAAAAGAACATGGGTGAATTTTTGGGAGGAGGCTCGTTATTTGCCCTCTCCCCCAGTGACTTGATGCATTATACTAAAAAAAAGTAGATATCACAATAGATACTGCAGGAATTAAAATATTTTAAAATGAAAACTGTTTTTTCCCGTAAGATTTCTTCATCGCTCATGTTGTGATCTCACTGCAGATAACAGATAACTGGCAGAACTTGCCAATCACAAGCAGACTCAATAAGAAAAAAATTAGTTTCCTAAAAATGTTTATTTTGGTTTTCCCACAAAAAATGAAAGTTTCACTTTGTCCATGTATTGAAATGGTTATCTATTTAAATGGTATGCATCGTCTATATCGTTCCCTGTATGTTGCCAATATAAGTAATGGTAGTAAGAAACATAGTTTTAAATGGCTCTTTACAGCATTATCATCACATTTCCCTTCTGATTAATTTAGATCTATTGACGTTGAAGTGGAGGTCAAAGGTCAAATACATGATATTTTAAATCATTATACGGTACTTTCTATATGTTGATACAATACTCACTACACTTGTAAGACTTAGTAGGAGTAGGAGGCTATACTTTGCTGAGGACAATGACTCGGATAGCTTCAGGTCGCACAATGTATATAGTCAACCTTGTTGTACATTTTTAAGGCCTCCTAAAGGGCACGTGTATAATTGGTGTTTTGTAGTGTAGTGTCTCTGCTGAATCGTCCTTGTGGTTGTGAAAATTAAACATCCTTGTTCACATCCAGTAATGAAACTTCTGTCCAGTTAGAGACATTGAAACTATGACACTAATGTAAGAGTCTCTCTTCATCCTCTGCTCTTTGTTTCACCGTGGAAGCCCCTCCCTCAATGACTGAATAAAGCGTTTTGATAGCCATTTGGCTGTTGAAGTGTTTTACAGCAAACGATAAGCAATGACCTGTAGATTAATCAATAATAAACATAATTGTTCGTTGCAGCCATAATGGTAATGGTCCGATGGATTTTGTTTCCATGGATTTTGAGGCCAGCCCAGTGGACAGCGCTTCTCCTCATGCAGAAGAATTATTGCTACAAAGCCAAATTGCAAACCATTTGGACTCTCATTTACACCCATTTGTGACTAATGAGTGTCTTTGTCACAGTGCCTTGCACTCACTGGCTTTGAACTATACATTGAACTGTTCCCTAATGGCAAAGTTGACCACAGCTGATACAATTTGCCACCCCCAGTCTTACTGCCAAAACTTTGAGCAGGCCTGAGTACATCCATCAGAACAAGCCTCATCAGAACAAGCTGTGAAGTCGTAGGAGAAAATAATGTGCTTTTTATGATGGGATGGCCATAATGTTCTTCACAGGTTGGGGTATTAACTGAGTTCATACATCACCCACACTGCAGAAACCCGTGGGGTAGTTTGACAGGGAATCACCTCCGGGGGGAAATGTGGAGATGCTTTGCATAGCATAGGTCAGTGTTTCCCAACCACTGCCGCGGCACATAGGTGTACCGTGAGAAATGAGCAGGTGTGCCGTGGAAGATTATCTGGTTTCAACTGATTAGTACTCTAAGCGATCAGTGTGAGTAACGGGCAGAACAATTACATTCTCTTCCACTAGAGGGCAGTACAACTACCTGCTCTAATTAAATGGGTTGCCAACTGCCAGTAAAACAGAAGAAGAAGAAGAAGAAGAAGAAGAAATGACATAATAGTCATGCTGTGAGTGAGACAACGCAGTGCGTAATAGCAATAGATAAATATTTGAAAAGAAAAAGTAGTCAGTCTGACCTGGGTCCTGGAGAAAACTCCAATCCAGACGAAGGCCCTAGCATGAGTAGTGGTCAAAAGAAAGCAAAAAAGGTATACTGGGGACAAACCGAGCCAATTCCGCTCTGCGTGGGGAAAAATGATCAATATGCTTTTTATGACACTTTTTGTTTGGTGGTGTGCCGTGTGATTTTTCCAATGTGAAATATGTGCCGTGGCTCCAAAAGGTTGGGAAACGCTGCATTAGAGTGTGAATGTTAGCTAGCACTAAAAAGCATAGAAGAATGTGAATGCAGCATGTTGTATAAAGTGCTTTGAGTGCTCTGGAGAGTAGAAAAGTGCTCTATAAGAATCAGTCCATTTACCATTTACCAAATAAAAGAAAATGTCCAGATGGGATGTAAACCACAGTCTTGGCACTGACTTTGTGAACTTTCTCCTGGCAGGTTGTAGTGAGGCAGCAGACAGTGACAAGATGGTGACAGCAGTTTTTGACACAACAAACTGCAGGATGAAGCCCACTGAATTAAAAACATTCAGTAATGACAATGAGTCTTTGCTCGTTATTTCTAGTAAACAGTAATATCTGTACATGAGTACTTTGTTTGGCTCTGCTGGAAAAGGTTCTAAAATGTTCTAAAAAACAAAAAATCCTGTATGTTTATTAAAACAGGCAAAATTCTTTCCTCTTCTGACCTGTCTTTAGCAGTGTAGCTAAATTAATAACAATTAACTTAAGTGTGATGCTATTGGTGATGGGATCTCTGTAAAAGACCCACCAAAACTGAAGGATATTCTATACTGGAACGTCTAAAAGACATCCTGTAGGTGAAAACATGGGTTTAAGAGGGTTTATCTTGGCCCTGATATACATTACATCTCAAGTTCTCCTTTGTCAGATAATTTATTGATGCCCTGTGAATGGTGCACTGCGCCAAGCAATCAACTGGGGAGACAGGTGGGTGATGATGAGTTCACTGGGGACCAATATTCTCCTTCTGATCGGCATATTTAGATTGCTCCAATCTTAAAATGATTCATAGCAGCTGCAAAATTTTTTGATTACGTCCTTGTGTAAAACAAAGAAAGAAATATGATGGATGAGCTGAGTGGATGAGCTGAAAGGGTTAATGTCCTGCTGAGCTGTGCTTCTTGCTGACAGCCTGATGGAGAAATAATCCTGGACAGTGATGATAGGCCTCTGCTGAGAGAGACAGATGAAATTTTAAACACCTACGCGTCTTTATGCAAAGTGGAGCAGAGGGTCTGTCAGAGTAAATCAGAGGGTGCTTGATGGCTGGAAACAGTTAAAAGGCTTTTGCATAAATGCCGCATGGCCAATTAGCTCTGTGCACATGTCAGCTTCACTGCAGGGCTGCCCCTACACCTAGAGCTACCTCTGCTTCCCCCACCTTCCCTCCCTCACCTCATCTTCATCAGTCCCCAGGATGTTCACACAGGCTGTCAGACCCTGTTTGTCAAAGGGCATACACATAAAGCATTCGCTGCTGATGCCTGACTGAAACTGCACGGTAAGGATGGCCCAAGGTTGCTGCATTTCAACTCAACAAAGATAAACCAATCAGAGACTGAGTTGATGGTCAAGGAGGTGAATGGCACAAGCTGGTCGTTCAGCAGGGAGCTATCTCAGCAGTCCCTGCAGTGTTTTCATGACTCAGATTCTCATCACTTACACATTACTCAGCTTTAACCTCATCCTCCCACCTTCTTGTCACACCTCGATCCCCCGAGGCCTTCGCTAGTCCAGGTATGAATGTCATCACAAGGCTTTTTTTAGTGTGGCTGGTGCTGGGGTGTTCCTTTTTCGGTGGCTGTGGCTTAGGTGGTAGAGTGGGTCCTCTTCCAACTAGAAGATTAGTGGATCGATCCCTGGCTCCACTAGGCCATGTGTCAAAGTAACTAACTAGCCCTAACCCTTGGGCAAGATTCTGAACCCCAAGTTTCCTGCGATGCATACGATGTAGTGTGTGTGTATATTAGATAAAAGTGCTCTGGGTATGTGTGACTGGGTCATCCTATATAGTGATATTTAAATTACTGTTTGTTTTTTTGTTTTGTGACAACCTAACAGTCCTAGCAAACACGTGCAGTGCAGTATTATATAAATCATGTGATTAAAACTCCCATTACCTGCATCTTTTTCTCCCTCACAGCACTGAAGAATTCCCTCACTTCTTTTAAGCATGTCTCAGTGCAATCCTTTGCATGTTTTTACTTCTATCACTTCTGCAGTTGTTCCACCGCGTTGTCTCTCTAAAATCGCTTCTGTTGTGTTGTATGAAATTCTATTTAATTCAACTTCCTTTGTATTTTTGTTTGTTCGCTGGCATTTTCTTAAGCTGCATTGCATTTGACCTCGCACTGTATCTTTAGCCGTCTGTGTAGGCTGGCTAATCTATAAATGTAGTTTATATTTCTCTCTGACCACAAGGCCTCTTTTCCCTTTAATTTAGATAGGGGCCTCAAAGAAAACCTGCCCAACATGTTTTCATAATTAGCTGCTGAGTAAAGAGAGTTGGTCATAAACAGGCTTTGTTTTACTATGAAAGACCACTTCACAGAAACAGTCACACATCCGCTGGTTTTTTTTTCCTGTTTTGTTTTATTTAGTTTTTCTTTTTTATCAGAGAATAGCATAAACTACCTGTGTGGGTGGCAGAACCTGGATATCTGCCACCCACGCAGGTAGTTTACTGAGTGAGGATCAAAAATGGTGGCTAAATATTGGTGGTGTATTGGCAGCATAAACTCACGTATGTCACTGTCGCCATCACATTTTGATCACTAGCAAGCTAGCTAAGCGCAAGGATGCGCATGCCGTTTGCACGGTGTAGTGATGGATGCCCTAAAAAAATGTGGGTTTTTTATCTAGATGAGATGAATTATCTTTGCCTTTAACTTTTAAAATGAAAAGATGTTATGTTACCCACATAGATAATTTAGGATAAATTAAATAGTTTAGACTGTGCTCCTTTTTCTTTTCTTTACCTTTTTTCAACAAATGCTGCATGGCAACACCTAATCTCATACTTTATTTGTTTTAGATACAGTGATCTCTAAATACTGTCAGGCAGAGCAACCTAAGACTCATTTCAAATAATAACTTTAAAACATGACCTCAAGCATTTTAAGCAGAAATAACTGTAGCTTTCATCATCACAAGCTAGCTGGTATTATCTGTTAAAAGGCCTTTCATGAGTAGGTAAAATTATAGAATAACCCAGTAAATTGTAATTATCAAAAATAACCCTATCATTTTTAAACTGTTAGAATTCCCTTTTTACTTACCATGTTTTGCTTCATAGTAGAGGAGAAGTCCAGTGATATCTGACCGGGTCACAGTCTAGTTGAAAATGGTGGTTTGTGAAGAATGTGGCTTCTTCTGAGACTCGTCTTCAACCCAACCAATTGGGTAAAATTTTGACCCAATATTTGATCAAAGCTACCCCACCTATGACCCAACAGAATTTGTCAAGCTGTGGAGTTAATTAAAGAACCCAACACTTCGCCAACCCAACTCCTGAGTCACAACTTTTGGCCCAATATTTGGTCAAACTAACCCAACCTATGACCTCTACGGCTTCTACCCAGAAGTTGAGTTATGAAAATAACCCAGCATTTTTTAGTGTGTACTTAAAACACATCAACACAGACTACAACATCTGGACCACTGTGTGGAAGCATCTGGGCCCTCCCTGAACTTCCCTTGCTAAATAAATCTGGAGGTAGCTCTGGATAGCGCTACGTTCAGCTGACAAATCAACAATTTGCAAGGATGTCTCTTCTTCTAGCTTGCTCTTTCTGTACATGTTGTGGACACGCTGGGGAAACGCATGTCTGGGTAACAGAAGAAAATCAGATGATCTGAAACTGCAGAGGCAGACTGCTGCCGAGAGTTCCGGGAATTGAAAGCAAACACAACAGGTGGCATCAGGAGGCCTGCCATCACTACCTTTATGTCTGTCTGTGTGCCTGTAGGGCTGCAGCCATCCACCAACAGCTCCTTACTCCTTCCGGAACCAGAAGCTGGACGGTTGTTAGGACACAGCCTCTCCTCTCAGGGGGTTGTTCAGCATCAGCAGGTACACAGATGCTGTTGAGACCTCACAGCTAGCAGGTGTTTGTATTTTATGCAATGTAGGTTTCCCCAGAGACAGAGAGAATCCAGAGCCCTTTAGTAACACACACAGACTTCTGGATATCCCTTTTTACATGCCCTCCACTCACAAATCACAGTGCACTTGGCTCAAAAGATAAAAACAGACTCACTTAATCATGTTACTTGTCAAGAGCAGTGATATAGGCAAAGATGTGACGTGAAACATGTACGCATGTCGGCCTCAAAATACAAGGCAGTCACAAGCCTGCTACTCAAGCTTAGTAAAGGATGAAATCTGACACGTTACTCAGCCTCAAGCCGGATTAATAGGTTCTAAAAACTAAAAACAGAAAAGCACCTTGATTAAATTAACAACCATAATTTAACCTTTCCTGTACAGTAAACCTCAACTTCTTGAGACAGTTCTTACATATGCTTATTTCATTATAAATCCCACTAAAAACACTGTAGGGTTTCTGCAGATCTCAGGTAGCATGATTACAATGATTACAATACATGATTACATTATTACAATATGGTGATATTTAGCCCATATAAGTTTTAAATCAGTGGAATGATTAATATTCTTTATAATAATTTAATCTCAGCATTAAATGGGACATTTGGGCAACCAACACATGTGCAAACTCAGTTACAATAAGTTTGAACCAAGATGTTTTCATAGGTATTCCTGAGGATTGCCAGTAGGGGTGCAAATGAAAAGGAAGAAGGGTGGTCTTTGGGAATAAAAAAGTAAGCAGACTTCAAGTTTAATTGATGGGAATTTTTCACTGTTGAACAAACAGGTAAGCTTGTCATGCTACTTCAGTGTGGAGGCTGAACTAAACCCTTGTACTTGGGTGTCAAGTGACAGTGTGTACACATGAGCAGTTCTTGCACTTTCAATTCAATTCAATTTTATTTATATAGCGCCAAATCACAACAACAGTCGCCTCAAGGCGCTTTATAATGTACAGTAGATCGTACAATAATAGATACAGAGAAAACCCAACAATCATATGACCCCCTATGAGCAAGCACTTTGGCCACAGTGGGAAGGAAAAACTCCCTTTTAACAGGAAGAAACCTCCGGCAGAACCAGGCTCAGGGAGGGGCGGCCATCTGCTGCGACCGGTTGGGGTGGGTGAAGGAAAACAGGATAAAGACATGCTGTGGAAACTTCCACTGTTTTTTTAAGTGAATGTGCATGTCTGTGGAACAGCATTGCTGATCTGTCATCATCATCTCTAACTCGCTGAAAAGCAAGTTGAAAGTAAAGATATTAGACCATTGGTTGAGTTCTTGTTTGATTTTGCTGGACACAGAAGAAAAGGCTTTGGATTTTTGAAAAGACAAGATTTCAGGTAGAAAGGCTTAAAGATGATCTTTCATCTACTCACCAGGTACAGTCCAAACACTATTTTTTAAGACTGCCACACAATAAATGTTAAATCTGCAGAATGATGCATTTTGTCCATCTCATCATGCTTCAAAATTTTCTCCTTCTGATGGGTTTGGACTTTCTCTTTACCACTGGGTCTCCATGTGCTATAGTGACATGAGGAATTTTGGCTCAATCTTCTTTGCAGAATTCTTTCAACTGGCCCACATTGGAGGTTTGTTTTGTTTTTTTAGCTGAATGGCCTATTTAAGGTCATACCAAAGCATCTCTATCTGATTTGATTCCAGACTTTGAATAGGCCACTCCAAAACCATTTCAGGACACAAATTGATGGCCAGACATGACTTTCTGGCAGAGAGTAAAATTCATGGTTCCATCAGATACATGTTCTGGTCCTGAAGCAGCAAAGCAGCCCAAGAACATCACATTACCAGCAGCGTGTTTGGCCTGGTATGATATATATTTTTATGAAATGCTATATTACTTTTACACCTATTAACAGGACTGAAGCCTTCCAAAACGTTCAACTTTCCTGTCAGTCCACAAAATGTTTTCCCATAAGTCTTGGGGATCATCCTGGTGTTTTTTGGGCAAATGAACCTTTGTGTTCTTTTTGGAGAGCACTGCTTTTTGCCTTGGAACTCTCCCATGGATGCCATGTTTGCCCAGTCTCTTTCTTATTGTTGAATCACGAACGCTGACCTGACAGTTTTTGAAACAAGTGAGGCCTGCGATTCTTCAGATGCTCTTCTGGGTTCTTTGTGACCTCCGAGATGATTAGTTGTTGCACTCTTGGAGTAATTTTGGCAGACTGAGTACTCCTACTACTCATCCTGTTTACCACTCAACAAGGCCAGGCATAACCCCGGACCCACTGCACCAGCATAAGGTCTGAGAGTGGGTCCAAGGATTTCATCCCAATAACCTGTAGAGATCTGTGCGTCCCTCCATTGATATGCATCCCCAGACCATCACTGGCCCACCGTCAAACGGGTCATGCAGAACAATGTTACAAGAAGCATTACATTCTCCACGGCTTCTCCAGATCTTTTCACATCTGTCATAGGTGCTCAGGGTGAACCTGCTCTCATCTTTAAAAAGCACAGGGCACCAGTGGTGGACCTACTAGTTCTAGCATTCTGTGGCAAATGCCAATCAGGTTCCAGTTTGCCAGGCGGTGAGCACAGGGCCCACTAGAGGACGTTGGGCTCTCAGACGACTTTCAGGAAGTCTGCTTGACTGTTTGGTCAGAGACAGTCACACCACTGGCATGCTGGAGGTCATTTTGTAGCTCTGGCACAAAGGAGCAGACACCACTCCTGCTGATGGGTTAAGGACCTTCTACAGCCCTGTCCAGCTCACACAGAGTAACTGCCTGTCTCCTGGAATATCCCCCATGCTCTTGAGGTTGTATCGTCATCAAGGGAGTTCAAGTATCATCTCATGCTGCCACTACTGAAAAAACAGTCATAAACGATGAGAAGGAAAAAAACGTGAGTGTCATCCACCTGTAAAACCATTCTTGCTTTGGGGATTATCTCATTGTTGCCCCTATAGTGCACTGGTTGTTAACAACCTCCTCTGCTACTTAAGTGACCAGATCAATATCCAAGAAGTTAAATTGACTTGATTAGGTACTCTGATTGTGCACAGATAAAAAATAAGACACTCTAATGTGCAATAACACCACATGAAGCAGCTTCAGATACTTTTCTTCTTAGCACTCACCCCTGTCCTATTTTGGATATGCTTTTATTCCCTTTTGGCATCTTCTATAGTTAAACATTTGAAATGTTATGTACTTCATCTGAACCTTTTAAAGGAGTCTTTTCTTTATGTGTGTGTGTGTGTGTGTGTGTGTGTGTGTGTGTGTGTGTGTGTGTGTGTGTGTGTGTGTGTGTGTGTTTAGAGTGGAAAACAGCATCTATCTTCTCCTGTTTGTCTCCCAGCTCAACGTTTATGATTGCTGTCTTGTTTGAAGGTCACACAGCAGTCCAGCTATACTCCTCTGCTGCCACGTCAAACCTTGATCTGAAGTTTGATAATTAGCAGCTTATGTTCGGAGATGAACACCAGCATTGAAGCTGTCCAAGGGTTTACATGCAAGGTTGACTCTTCTCAGAGCTGGAGAGCATGCAGCCAACACAGCAAATCAGGTTTAGGATTTCGAATAACTGTTATATTACTGTCAGAAGCTCCAGCAAATTAGACCTATCTCCTCTGTCAGTGATGGACAGTTTCACCTAGGATCTCAACCTAAAGCCACTGGAATCTAAGAATTTCTCTCAATATCTTAATTTTAACAGCACAGTACAATCTAGTCTGATACCATCACAAATTCCACTGATGTTAGTTTCATGCTTTGTTTTAAAATCAGCATATCTCATTTTAGTCAAATAGTAAAACTCAACATTGACAGTGTTTGATCCAACAGTTATACTGGACAGAATGTCCAGCTTATCATCATCTGAGGACACCAAAATTGTGAAATATTGGTTTTTGAGAACAACTTCCCACAAATTCCATTCACTCAGCCAGCTTCTATGAGGCCATCGTCATCTGGAATGCTTAAAGAAATTCCTGCATTCTGATAGCATAGCACTTCTGTGCACTCTGCAGTATATTTGTTCCCAGACAACCTCAACTGTAACATAGTAACAGTTCATAGTAATATGGTAGCAGTTGCCTCAAAGCACTTATATTGTAAAGTAAAGACTCTACAGTATTAGAAAAAATTCCATGCGATTCCATGTGAGCAAGAAGGAGACAGGACAAAAGGCAAACTTTTGAGAGAGCCAGAGTTTAAGAATTGCTTATGATTAAATGCGGTACTGTTGTATAAACTAGTTGATTTGTATTATCTGGCTTCATGGGAAAAAAAAAAAAGTTAAAAAAACAAAACAAAAGCAAAAGCTGGATATTAAACCTGGGTATCATCTGCATAGCACAGAAAATGTACTTAGTCCCAAAAAGTTGATTCTGTTCATCTGGGCGTAGCATTTTCAGTGGGAGAAACGTTTCGTCACTCATCCAAGTGACTTCTTCAGTCTCAGCTGACTGGAGGTTCCCCAACCTTTTAAGAAGTACATTTGCATAATTACTGAAACCAGCACCACTGGGGAACAATGGTCTTTGAGGTCAGTTTCTTAATAATAAATATGCAAATTGTCATGACCATTGATCAATGGTCATTGATCAACTGAAGATGCTACGTCCAGATGAAAAGAGTCAACTTTTTGGAATTTCCTTACCTGGATGATTGAGCATGCATCAAGACAAAGTTGTATTTAGTGTTTTCTAATATTATTCTCTAAGGGAAGCAGTATAATGTAAAAAGTAATGGTCCCAGCACAGAACCGTTTGGATCTCTGTGATTACATTTTATGTTTGAAGAAGACTTATGAGATAGATATGATTCAAACCACTGCGGCACAGTTCTTTTAATACCAACAGTGAATTTTAATCTCAGCAGTAAATTATAGTGGTCAACAGTATCAAATGCTGCACTGGCATCACTAGTGCCATTTCTGTGCTAAGATCCACTCTAAATCCTGACCAAAACTCTTCAAATAAATCGCTCCTTTGCAAATGATCAGTTAACTGTTTGGAAACAACTCTTTCAAGAATTTTTGGAATAATTTGTCTACTATGGAAATTTGTTTGATGATCTGAAACATTAGGACAAATGTGCAAAAAACTAAGAAATCAGGAACAGTGCTTTTCACTAAACTGTGTAAGGACACAACAAACAGTAAAACAGTAATTATCTTGCTTCCCTCAGTTCTTATTTTACATTTCGCATATCCATAGTCACTTACCAATTTTGGTACTTGTCAAAAGTAATAACCCCTGAGCAGTGACGTTTTCAGTTATAAAATAATTACCCTTGAACTTAATTTAGATGCTACTCTTCCTGCAGTAGAAACATACCTCCAACAACTGCCTTTGGTTAACTTGGGAAAAGTTTTTGAAATGTACCATATTATAAGAGTTCTGCATTCTGTCCACTGTACCGGTAAACTGGTGTGTGTGTGTGTTCTTCAAGATGAAAACACTCTCCAAAGTTATTCAGTTTCAGATATGGGAATTCAGAGATGGTGCAGGCCGATTATATTTTCATATTGGCACATATGCAAATGCATTCATGAGCCTGTGTGTAGCTCCTTGCCTTGAAGCTTCTTATAAAATACACATATCACAGTGAGGATAAGACGCTGGCAGCGTAGAGTTGGAGACAACGGCATCTGCAGCGACGGGTGATAAATAATGTAGGTGTAATATCACAAAATGGGCGTCTGGTTTGGAAGAGTAGACTGGAGGTCGGAGGAGGGCGGAGCTCAAAGCTGAACAGTAGAATCATTCCCTTGTGCATAAGGCAAAGATCTATAACAATAATAAAGCACACAGTGGTGAATAATTCATCAATGCTCTGCCCTCTCTCTTCTTTCCCCACAATGTCCTCAGCTGACTGTACTCCACCAACACGCTGCTGCTGCTGCTGCTGTTGTCTGTCTTCGTTTAACTTTGGAGAAATTATTTTCACCACCAAAGAGCCAAATCCATCTTGTTAGCTTTGTTTGCATGTTTGAAGAAGGCAGGCATAACCCAAGACTAAAGACAGCACATGGCCAACAATGCACTACATTGGTAACTTCCATTGTTCTGTTACATCTAGGTGGCAAAAAAATAGAGTTGTTGTTTTAGTTGGAAGTGTGAGGCCAGTGCTGCCGTGATACATGATACATTACTGATTTGTCTTAAGAAAATTACCAGAAATTAATTTCAGACCAATTCGCATGTATTTCACTTAGCCTAGCTAAGACTTAAGTATTAGCATTCTCACCATTTTCATACTAAAAAATAACTACTCAGTGAGCCCACTCATTGAACATAATTTATCATTGTAAATTAATTTCAATGTACACAAAGTGTTTGAAGGCTGGATGCGCTGCTTCATGTTGCTACTATCTTAGAGATCCAGACTGTCAAACAAGAAATGAATTTTATAGTAGGGGGAATTGGCTGGTTGAAAACCAGAGGGGAGTCAAGTACTGCTTCATTTAAATAGTATTTTTTTTTTAACATCACTGGTAAACGTTTGCATTTGTGGTTCTCAGAAATAATAAATTGAATTACTTCTTTATTTATTTATTCTTCTTTATTTAAATATTATACTCTAGATCACAGTTACCTAAGCTTAACTAAGAAATTTTGGTAGAGTGATTTGTGGGCCGAGGCACCCTGCAAGGCTGGGGTACGCGGCTGGCGAGGTGTCCTGCTGGTGGACATCTCAGGCTGCCTTTCCTTATGGTAGCCATCCCTCAGGACATTATCCATTTGAAGCAATGCATTATCAGGGATTGTAACATCTAGTCCTTTTATCTGAAATTACTTCTTAAAATGCTTAAAAGGTTTGTTCTGATAGGAGGAGCTTAAGCTTGGGTTGGTGTTCCTAAGGGGGAGCCCACAGTGACACTGGAAAGTGGAAGTACTGGTTTGTTTTCCCAATAGAAGTGGGCCTTTCCCAATAATACAGTACCATTCAACAACTCCACTCTGGTCTGTCCTGACATCTGTGGACACTGTAAATAAACTGCACATCAGCTGAAGAGTATTCCTGTCTCCAAGTATGCTTCCTCCATCTATAGCCCTCTTACCTTTGATGAACAGGTAACTTAGCATGTTAAAACGTGTTATTATTTATTTAACAGAAATTGAGCCAAAATGCAGAAGAACTGTGCGAAAAACTTAAGTACACATAGTAATTAAGATTACTTGATTAACGGATCATTGTCAAGCAACCTCTGCAAGTGCAGATGTTTTAGCAGTTTTCCTGGTCTGGAGCATTAAAGATATTAAAAATGGAATGCCTCTGGCCTCGGTCCGCTCTGGCGCGGCTGGCTGCCGGCGGAGCCTGCAGGCTCGCCACCGCAGCCCCCTGCAGCCTCTGCACCGTGGCCGCTGGATGACCCCACATCTGGGGCTTTCCTCGGCTCTTTCCAGG
>VVHJ01019050.1:2561-15731 GCA_015107715.1 Tylochromis polylepis
TTTTTTTTTTTCTAAATGTTTTTTTTTTTTTTTTTTTTTTTTTTAATAGTTTCAGTACATTTCAGAGGCTGTACTTTTTCACTGTCACTTGAGTAAACAAGCAGAATGAGTGCTTCGTCTTTTACCTGAGTATTTTTTAACACAAGTATGTCTATTTCTACTTAAGTTGCAAATGTGTATTTTTTGCCATCTCTGCTATGGTTGTATGGTTCAACTGAAGTATCTCCATGACAACAAAGGGGGCTCTAAGAAAGGTGCAAGATGATACTAAGAATCAACCTTGTGAATTTGTTCTTTTTTGTTTTAAGTTAATAACTTTGATTTCTCTTTGACACAGTCGATAAATCAAGGATTTAGAAAGGAATTTAACACTAAACGGTGAACTGAAATGTATTATAAGGTTATTCAGTACTGAGTGCAAACACACAAAACGGCAATGTCACACATTCGCATACAACCAAAATCCCCACTTCTGTTATTAATGCTGTTGTTTTTTTCTTCCCTTTTAATAATTCAGACCATTCTCTCCCCTCTATGCCGCCTCCTAGCTCCTTTGTGTATGATTGTATGTTGCTATGCTCAGCTATCTGCTAGTGAGCTATGTCGCTATGGCCAGTCTGTGACTGCCTTTGGCCGTAGTGAGGGAAATCAACTGTGGCAGAGCTGTAAATTATTCCTCTGGAGGGCTAAAGGGCCCTGAACCCACACTCGCTTCCGTTCGCCATACCTTTATCAGAGTTCAGTCGGTTCCTATGGGCTCCTTATCCGTCAGGGCTGAAAGGCCCCAGCCAAGCAATATCAATGACACGGACCACAAAAAGAGGTTGTTTAGTGTGCTGTGTGAGAGAGAGAAGATGGACAGAAGGATAGAAAAACAGTGAGAGAGGATGGGGGAGGAAAGAGATCCTGGTGGGATTGTGGAGCTATTATGTGTTAAATCTAATTAACGTTGTTGGAGTGGCAGCGATGAGAAGAATCAGCTCGCCATTTTTGCCATTTAATTCACACGGTGAAATAAAATGTTTTGTTTTTGTGTGTCTTTTTCTTTGAAATATATCTCTCTTTTCAAAATGTTAACAACTCTATCATTATATATTTGATGGCATTTTATGCTTGCGGTGTTTCTTTGGATTGAAAGAATCAAAAATCAAGACACACTGCGTTTAAACTCGTGGCTTCAGTGAGTGAATTCAACACTATAAACCAAAACTGAAACATTAATCTTAGAGGTCAGAGTAAGACATTTATTAATAGTCAGTTTGAAAGAAAAAAAAAAGTGTTCAACAATTTGAAGTGACTCATGAATTCATGATAAACAATAAAGGGGGAAAAAAAGAGGGTGTCACCTTCATCGGTTAATGTGAGTATTCAGGAATCCTGATGTTTCGGCTTGCAAGGACTGGACGTCTGCTTTTCTTTTTTGGCAGCACTTTTTTTTTTTTTTTCCACGGCTGCACACGCTTTGTTCCTCTTGTCACAACACTGTCCTTTTATCTGACATGTTCAGATGCCGTGGTCTTTCAGGGAAAATGGGTGTACGAAGCACATGCTGACTCGATATTCCATACCTTAAACCAATTTCTGCTTGCCAAAACCATTTGCAAAGATCTTTAAAGACATCTTAAAGAAGACGAAGGCTTGGCTTTTTCCTTTGCTTAAGACTGTGCTGTGTTGTAAATGCGATCTTTAAAGCTTTGTTTACATGGTAGACAAGCCTCTGCTGTCTCGTCCCCCTCACCCTCACCCCTTCACTGCGTGAAAGAGGACTTCCTTGCATTCTGATCGCGGGCCTGTCTGTTCTTACAGACTCTAAAGAATACTAATCAGAAAGGCCTTCTCCGCCTCTAAGCAAACTCTATTCATTCAGCGACGGCAGAAAATAACAGGGGACGTATAGTAAATGGCTGTTTTTATGGTTGCTTTTATTTATTTATTTTTTTTAACTCCCGAGAGCCACACTCACAACACTACTAATACTTAATGCTACAGCACCTCTTTTGTTACGTACATGGTTTGGTGCCTTACCGGTAAACCTAGTGCTCTTTAAAACTGGATTGCATAGAATTTAATCATCACAGCCATTCTTTTCCTGTGTTGCCTATTCAAAATCAGTGTGAGCGCGGAAGACGAGTATTAGCAGTATAATGAATTAATTTATCCTGCTAGTGTGTGCAGATTGTTCTGTCAATGTCAAGAGTGTAGCTCAGAGTTTGGTTTAAAGTTGCTGCCTTTTGTGTAAGCCTAAAGACACAGGGAGACAAAAAAAGGGCAACTGGGAAGCAAGCAAAAAACTGAAATTTGACATTATGCGCTACTTATATCTATGTAATGGTCCAAAGCATACAATAGAGTGGATCGATACCACTGGTATTAGTGTCAGATCAATACTAGCATGATGTGACTGTCACGTCTATTTTAGCTATATCCTATAGCACATTTAAACAACAGAAGATGACCCAAAATGCTTTAGAGACAGGTACATTTACATTTCAGGTCTCAAAAAAAAAAGAAAGAAAAATGCAGTTTTAATATACACGAAAAGCTGAAATGTGTATTTTATTGTGTTAACTAATTATTGTGGAAAATAAAAAGCGCAGCGAGACATTAAAATATGTTCAGCATTTGCATGTTCATGATGATTCATCTCCTTGACACACACCTTGACAGTGACACACTGCTCTCCCCTACATAAGCTGCCTTTATAAGTTAAAAGTATTAGGATTGGTATTGGCAATACCAATACGGTATTGATTTTGGATTGATCTAAAAATTTGCAATATCACACAGAACTAGCATACAAAGGAAGAAAACAACCTGAAAAACCTTTGTGTTAATTCTTTGTGCCATTTTTTTTTTCTTTTTTTAAATAATGGTTAAAGCTTTTCAGGATCAGCCTGTGTATTTACCAAAGTACATTAGGAAACTCAGAGGATGGCTTCTGCATTCTTTTGTTTAAAGTGTTGCTTTATTACAGGCAGAACTCAAGCTGTGCCTGTTTGATCGAAAAAGGTCCATTAGTTACACGCGTGTGAGCTTCTAAGAAGAACCTAAGGGCTATATGCGCCTAGCTTCCGAGCCTCCATTTGTCCACTCTTTTGTCCATTTCTAAAATATCCCCTCAGTTAAACTCCCACTACAATATCTCAGAGTACCTGATTCATCTCAATGGCCCAGACAATACTGCACACCAATCTCTCATATATTCAACATAATCATTGTTAAGGTTTTCTAATAAAGAAGCTTCATTTAAAATCTACATAAATTCGTAGCGTAAGGATAATTTTATTCTGCTCACTTTCTCCTCCTTCATCACTGACAGAAACAGTGTATAAAGCTTAGATCAGCTTACTAGCTAGCCACGGATTTGGGTGGTCAGATGGGTTCAAACCCCCCCCCCCATTGGCTGGCACAAGCTGTACAGAGCGCACACATACTCACACAAACACACAAAGGAATTAGAAAACATCATTGCCATCCAGGGATTCTTTCCAAAAATGCTAATGTGACGTATTTGACCTGTTTGCTCAGCCTACATTTTTAAAAACCATTCAGACTTCAACAGAATATTGGAAGACAGTTCTGCATTAGGTTAAAGCACTGCTGTTATCACAATAAGCCAGGAGTTGAGGTCATCTTCCCCTTTCTGTAGCTGGCGCCAAAAAGAGAGGAGAAGATGAAGGAAAAAAGAGAATAAGGGGTGACGGGTGAGACTACCTGAAATATTAAAGGCACCTTCTTGTGTGTGTGTGTGTGTGTGTGTGTGTGTGTGTGTGTGTGTGTGTATATGTATATATATATATATATATATATATATATATATATATATATATACAAATAAAGTATGTAAAGCAGTGTTCTAAGATAGTTAATTGTATTCAGTTAGATTTTGTCAGTTCATAAAGCGTCATTAATTTCAAATGAAATTTCCCTGAACAAAAGACAAAACTGGAAGTGTACCAATTAAACATTGTGCCAAATTCATTTGTAATTAGTACTATTTTACATAGCTCTTTCAAGGGACCTCCAGATGAATTCACAGCTGCAGTCTTTCTTTTCTTTTTTTTTTAAAGAAATTACAGGATGCTTTGGGACCTGTAAGTGTTACTAAATGAGCTACAACAGTAAAACATAGGTGGGTCAATTTATTTGCATTGTACTTATTACAAGTCCCAAAAACCAGTCCAGTGATGCTGTAGGTCCACATATCCAGGCCCCTGCCTTCACATGCTGCCCAGCTCACACCACACCCAATACCTGCCCCTGTGGTTGGTGGGCCCACAGAGCAGTGAAACCATATGATTTTTTGGGCTGTGCCCCAAAACGCCCCTCAGACACACGCCTAGCCACCAGATACTTGCCTTTGAGTGTCTCTTCCTGGGACTTGCTTTAGTAGAGGGCCCTGGTTTCCTGCTTCTGGGAGAGGTTAACCAGCTCAGAGAGCTTCATTTCATTGGAGTCAAAGGAATTCTCCTTGTCTGAGACCCTACTAGAGGCTACTGAGCCAGACAACACACCTCCTGGGATCACAGTGATGCACAAACCTCCATCATAGTAAGCTGGTGATACAGGTGTGGTA
The DNA here is from genome assembly GCA_015107715.1 of Tylochromis polylepis. Taxonomy (NCBI): domain Eukaryota; kingdom Metazoa; phylum Chordata; class Actinopteri; order Cichliformes; family Cichlidae; genus Tylochromis; species Tylochromis polylepis. The sequence continues at coordinate 7,138 of VVHJ01019050.1, forward strand.
CAACCTGGCTCAAGCATAAGTGTGAAGACTGACACCAGAGTTTTAATAAGCATAGGTTTTTATTTTAAATTACAGTTAAAATAAACGTTTCACTGGTGATTCCATGTGGTTTTTATGTGCCCAGCCACTGAAATTAAAGTTACTCTAGATGGTGCTTCAGAATAGCTGCCCAAAGGCATCTCATGGAGGGCTAGTACATGGCAAGTCTTTACAAGGACTTTACGTATACAGAAGTAGCATTCTCATTCTTTCACTTGCATGGTATATTCCTGCAGTGTTACAAGAATATGAATACTTTCTCAGTCAGTGAGACTTGTGGGTAACTGAGCAGTGCAGCATGTTGACCTTGCATGACCATACCAACCACACAGCGGTTATGTACCTCACAGAACACACACATACAGATCTACAGTAGGACAGAAGTAGCCGTGGGGCCCCAATGCTGCTGCATTTAGATTTAAACAGAACTTTTGCATCCACACATTCAACATTTATGGGCATTTCTTCTTTTCCTGGCATATGGTGCTCCACTGGGGCTCCTCTTTCCCATATGCCACAGTGCCCAGGAGAACATGCAGTTTAACAGACTACCTTGTTGGGCTGTTGTAGATGAAAGAATATCACTCAATCCCACACAAACCAAGCATGAATGTGCGTGCACTGCCAGAAGAGTTGATTAGCATGTAGAATGTTTAAAGGCGCAGATAGCCTAAGAGTGAAGACAAGCTTGATATAACGTGACATGTTTCTGCGTGATATAGAATATGTGAGTACTACTGTTTGGATACACAAGTGATTGAATTGAAACTCTTCACTTGTGATTGGTTAGCATGGCTTACTGAATACAGTGAAATGCAGAACTGTAGGATTCTTAATTAGGGAAATGACAAAGACAAAACAGCCAGTGGATGAAACTACTTTAATACTGTGAATCATGAAGCAACGTGATGTAATTTTAGAAAAAAAGTGCCGTTATTCTGCAGTAAAGACCTCATATATATACAGTTTTAAAAAACACACTGAGTTGGAATGTGCTGCATTTAAGGGTTTATCAGTTGGCGTATTTATACAAGATTAGATTACACACTGATAGCTGGTTATATATAACTGAGCCACAATTAGATTTCACTACATGTTGATAGTCATGCCAGTGTGCTAATGCATGTTTGGCTTTCATTAAGATAATGAACATATATCATCCCTATAATAGCATTTGCTATGATTTTATTTTTCATAACTCTGCTTAAGGAAAGTGTATGCTGCGTAACAAACAACAGCCACATCTGACAGGAGCACTTTGCTCTCAAAGTTGAAGTTAGTGTCAACATTTTAACACGGTTTTCTGCGCTGTATCAGGGGATTTGAAGGAATAGCCATTGTAAATGTATGAGCTGAAGAGATGCGTGTTTTCTACCTGCAATAAATGTGGTATGAGCAAACATAATGAGAAGATATGAAGTTGATTTATGAAGTTTTAAATGTGTTATTTCTAAAGCTCCTCCATTTACACTTCTTCACTCTCGCTGTATCTTTCAATCATGCTGAATGTAGTAAGTGAACACATTCATCATTAGAATTTAATTCCCCGTTTCATTGTGATCTCTGCAGTCCGGCTGTATCACTGACGAGGTCTATCTCTCACGCTAAAATAACCGAATTACTGACATGGCAAAGAGGAGACTATGGATTCTACCATTATCGCCATGGCAACATGAGCTGGGAGTGTGAGCTGCTGGTTTGACATTGCACTCCAGTGAGCTCACTCTTGCTAAGAGGATGGGAGCTCAGACCATTGTGTTCTCTTGAAAATGGGGGGTAAAAGCATCGTTTCTTATTGTGGGCAAGCCTCCAGGAAATATGATCAGAACTATGAGAGACTGCAAGCTTTTCCAAATAAGCTGATTCCAGCGACGATTTTTTTTAAAGCGTGGATTTCATCGGCACGTGTCATCTCTGCTTTGAGAAAATCCAGCCTGCTCTGAGTTATACATGAGCAGCTTTTCATGCCAGAAACAAGATTTGCGTGTGACTCTTTTAAAACTCATGAAACGAAAATCAAAATTGCAATAAATGCAAAAGACATGCGTTTCAAATAAATTATTTCTTCAGCTTCTTCAGATTCGCATCCTGAGTGTCAAGCCATTGGTTACAACAGGGCTGGTGTTTGTCAGCAGTAAAAGAAATACTCGTGTAAGAAATAAATACATAATTAGTCTGTTTAAAGCATTAAAAGTACGATAATTCATAAAAAATGGCCTCTGTGATGTTCTTATTGTATATCTAGAGTATTACAGTTGAAATAATACACAATATGTATGAATGTACTCTGTGACTTACACTTTACAACTACAGTAGCAGCTCAGCCATGGAATCCCATGTGATGAAGCTCCTTGGGCACAGTTGTGGTGCTGATGTTAATGCCACTGACTGTTGATGCTGACTGTTATTGCATCAGCAAAGCACTGACAACTGCCACGATCTGCCACTTCATGAATAAGTTGCTGTGGTTACTCAATACTTATTATTTTGCAACAGTGGCAAACAGTATTACAGTATCACACTTAAATTCAGTGAGCTGTTCTGAATGACTCATTCTTTCATAGATGGTTGTAAAGGCAGACTGCGTGGCTTGCTGTTTGACTTTATGCACCTGTGACCATGGGACTGAAAACACATGAATTCAAAACACAGTGTGCGTTCAGTAGATTTTGTTCATGTAGTGCATGTCAGGGTCATTTTGGCCTAGGGGCAGCTGTTTTGAGATATTATATTATCCTGGGCCATCCACATATAATGGTGTCTGCTATTTTAAAAGCACTTTTAATTTTTTATGTGAAATCGTATTCTGTGAAGTAACTATTAGATAAAACTGCAAAATAAATGTAGAGATTTAAAAAGTCCAATTGCTTGCAGGATTGTGTTGAAGCTTTAGCACTCTTGATCCCAAAAAGAACTGGTTCTTAGAAATTAATATTTTGTTTGGTATTTAAGGGGGCAGTCTACTGTATTTAACACACCTGTCAACATTTTTCTCATTTTTTCTTCCTTTCCTTATTCTATTCTAAAAAAAACACCACACAAAACAAAAAAACTACAATTTTGTTGTACATGTGCAATGACAATAAAGTGCTATTCTATACTGCATCTTAAATTGTTTTGAAACTTTTGTTTGTTTCTAGTTATAGTATACACGGCCATTCAAAGGTTTTGGCTTTGCCATATTACTTTAGTACTATTATTAGCCATATTATAAAAAGTTTAAGCAGCATTCAAAATGAATATTTGATATGGTTAAGACACTAACAAAGTTAGCTCCTCATTTTTTCAGTGCGCAAATCTGTAAGTGTTTCATCCCATGTTAAAGTTTAAGTGATGCAATTGGTCTGGTAACTGTGGTCAAGGTAAATGGGTAAATGGGGTTGAGATGATTAACATTTATCTGCTTCCCTGTTCTGAAGTAGAGGGGTTAAAATTAAGTGGCATAGGTATTGCATATCACTGATACTACTACTACTACTACTACTGCTAATGATATTATTAGCACATTTTAAAACAAAATCATGACATTCTTCACAGGACAATTTAGGAAATACACAACAAATAAAACATTTAGAAAGATATGGAGAGACGCACAAGAAGATAAAAGAGAGAAATAAAGACAATTAAAAAAAGAAAAACAGGCGACTTTAAAGCAAAAACAACAAATTAAAAGAAATAAAAAATTTTCACTAAGAGAAGACGATAAAACAGTTATGAAGGACAACATAGACATAAAGATATAAAGAATTCTTTTTTCAAGTCAAGTCGAGTAGTGTTTTATTGTCAACCCAACGATATACATTTCAAGTATACAGTGGGACGAAATATCGTCCTCCTGGATCAAAGGTGCAAGTGTAAAAATAAAATGCAAAAATAAAAATGAGAGAATGACAAAATTCAAATATACATATATACAACTATACAGAAATATGATAAACTAGGAATAAGTACAACAGTGTTGTACTTGAATAGAAATAGAGTAAGAATAGAAAAGAATGAGAATGAGAATAAATAAATACAAATGTACACAGAATAAATACAATACACAGACACAGTCGAACAGTGCAGTACAGAATAGTGCAAGTGTTGGAAGTGAGAGGAGAGTGTTATGTACAGTGTTATGTAGTCCAAGAAGTGTGTGGAGAAGAGAGTCCAGTGTGGAGGAGGGCAGCGTGGTGTTCAGGAGCCGGACTGCTTGGGGGGAAAAGCTATTGCATAGTCACAGTCCCCTTCTATTCTGTAAAATTGTGATCACCAAATCACCCCCGATTTTCTTGACCGGTGGCACAGATAGCATCTTTTCATTTGTTCAGTGCATTTCTTTTTCTCACAAATCATTGTCTTCTAAATGCAAATACCTCAGGCTCGACTGTTCAAGACATATTTTTTCCCCCCATTATTGGCCAGTCTCAAGAACGCTCGCAGCAAACTAACGACAAGTTTCAAAAGAAGTTTTCAGAACTTTTTTTCCCCCTTGCCTTGTTGAGACTAATCAAACCCACAAAGGCTGGTGCTCCAGACACTCAATTAACCAAATGCATTTCTTCTTTTATCAGCACAACAGTTTTCAGCTCTGCTAACATAATTGGAAAAGGTTTTTTCTAATCATCAATTAGCCTTTTAACATGATAAACTCACTTTAGGTAACACAATGTACCACGGGAACACAATAGTGCTTGCTGAAAATCATTTGCACACAGCTATTTCCATTAAAAACCATTAATGATTTATGATTAATGAACAATCATTAATTGCCTTGTGCTGTATTTGTAATCAATATAATCTTGTATTAATTTAGCACAAATACTTCTTTTCAAACTAATTCTTATAGTGACCCCAAACTTTTGAGCTGTAGTATGAAAGCACCTCAGATGTATACAGTTCAGTTCTTGCATAAATGTAAAATAAAGTACGTGGAGAATCAAATACCTCCATCAAGCCAAATTGCTCCGGGATGCCCTGGTAGAAAATGAAAGGAAAATAGACATGAAGATATAAAAATAGCTAAAGCAATGATATGCACCAACACTTTTTCCTAAGACTAATATTCTGACATTTTGGGAGATATAAAAAGATAAATGTAAAAAATTTGATCAAGAAAACTTTCATAAAAATCCAGGTCCAGGCACTCAATGTATATTTGGAAATTAATGGCTCTAGCCCACTAAAATAAAGGCCTTTTATTACTTGTCCAACCCTACTGTGAGTGCCCGAACCTGGATTTTTATGCCATTATTAGGTCATAATTTTTCCATTTTTCTTTTTACTATTATTCCCTACTCCTTCTGATGTCCCTCAAATGGGACATCAGTAACTCTCCTGTTATATTCTTACTTTGGGAGATATTTTTCATCACTTTTTTTTGAAAGTAAATAAGACTCGTGCTATCTTTGTGTCTGTGCAGAAAATTTCACACCAAAACTCAGATAGAATAATGTAAAGCAAATGAATACCAGCTGCACATATTCACATTTTCCAGAGTGTAAAATACTGTTTCACTGCTCAGTTTTTGCAATTAAGATTTAGATCACATACCAGATGAGTGGAAACTATGTCATATTCAGATTTGTTCATTTGAATATGACACAATTTAGTTTCTTTTGTGACCAAAGGAGCTGTAGAAAATGATTTTATTTTCTTAAAACAACCCGGCTCCTACTGGTTGTGTTGCCATGCTGTGGAAACTCTCCATGTGGAGACATTCATCTGACACCAGCTGGAAGCTGAGTGGCTACATCGACTGAGCAGCACAGAACGGTTTATTGTATCTACAAATGACGCATGAGTTTCAACGCAAAGTGGGGCATACTTAACGTGTGAGCTGAACAATTTGATTGAACTGAGTCACAGACAACCCTCAACAGCTACTAAAACATTTACCGCGTTCACTGATACTGGATTAGTTCAAGGGCTCTCTGGAAATGATAAACATCTCTGAGCAGAAGAAACACACCGAGATTGTGATTGATGCCATCACTGACATAAAAACTTTAAAAAAACAACAACTTTTCTACCAATAGCCCATTCCTTGTGTAATTAATTAAAATCCAATTACAAGTGCTCATTACCGTAAACAAACACCACATTAGCATCAAATATGCAAATGAGCGAGTATCATATTACTCATTGTGATGAATCGCTGTGCATTGGAAGAGAGAGACCTGGTGATGTGTGTGAAACAGCCTTTCTTTTGTTCAGGTTGAATGTGTGGAACCCATATAGTGTGTGTGAGTACAGTTATTTGCAGCAAATATAATACCCATTAAAGATTCATTAGTGAACCAATGTACCAGACACATTCTTTTCATCCTATTTGGTTCAGCGGAAATACTGGCTTGCACATAAAAATGAGTCAGAAGATGTGTTGTGGTTTCCTTTGGGTCTTTGTAATTAAGTCAAAAACTGGTATGTGTTGTAAACTAAAGAGATTTAAACAAGGAACTACTACTTCAAAGGAAAGTTGTCAAAAGGGATTTGATAAGAGGTTAAATTTGCAGTTTCAGTCTGTTCTTTAGGTAGCATTCTGCTTTTGTTTTTCATTATTTTTATGTTCACACACACACACATGTACACAGCATCATTTACATACAACGGGGAAAATCTGAACACTATTTTTACTAATGCCAAAAGCTCTTAAATTCCTGCTTTCTAGTAAAAAAAAAAAAAAATGAAGAGAGAGAAAAATAAGATAATTAATAACTTCTGTTAGACTAAGTTTTCACAATTTCACAGTTTTATCTGTTTAAATTAAACTTTGGTTCAGTTGCCCCCTTAGTGCATTTTGTACAGATGTGAACACCGGGGTGCGAACCATTAAAGCAAGCCGAAAGATCCTTTGGAGGAGATCGTCTAGGTCCGGTTCCAAATCAACTCCAGAGGGGTTCATTTATGGTGAGAACGTGATCCGACAGCAATTCATCCCAGCTACTAGGAGTGCGCTGCAGTGTTTAGCTGAATGCCTTCCTGCAACCAGATATGCCTTTTGCCATTCTGGGATACCATAGCCTTTCAGAGTACACAAACTTTAAAATGTTCCCCAGATAAAGACAAATGTTAGGAGTAAATTGTTAGCTGCTACACAAAGACCACAAGAAGACCACCTTCTTCCTGTATTTACTTTTGTTACTTCCACCCCAGACACATCCGGTACATCTGGTAAATAAGTAGACTAAATGTTCTCACATGGTTTGTAGTGTTGCATGTTGGTGCACTTGGATTTCTCTTGGAGTTTTCTCTACGTTAATAGAACCCAAACCGGGGGAAAAAGCTATATATTTACAAACTCAGCTGACTCAGATCAGCGTGAAAATAACCTAAAACAAAACAGTTGGGTTTTATAAAGACTGTTACAAAACAATTTTAGTTTACAGCCACGTTAACGTGTCAGCTAAACTAAATATTTGCCTTAGCATACCATTCAGCATACAATTCAGTGTGTTTACCATCACAATTTAGTTTAGCATGCTAGTTTTATGAAAAAGACTTAAATTCAACTGAGGTTGATGAGAATATCATTTTTTTAGGGCTTTGATTATAAACCAGAGTATTGGACAGTAAAAAAGTGAAATATATGGGCTTGCACAGTATTTTTTTTAATCTAATGGCACAAGATAAAAATATATCTTCAAATCCCCTAAAGTGATTATTGGTCGGGCTGAAAGGAGCACAAATGTCTATAACAGACTTCATGAAGTTCATCCGAGAGACTATAAACGTCAACTGGATGGTGGTGCTACAGGGAATGTTACAGGAATCCCATCTTCATCATCTAGACACCATAAAAATCCACAACCAGATGTTATCGAGAAATTTCATGCCAAATGACAAGTCAAGGGATAAATCAAAGTTAGTGTCCTTTGGGAGAGTGTAGTAAAGATAACCCAGCCATTTACCATGAAATGAAACATAATCATTGTGAACTGACCAGCTTTCCATTTCTTGAGCTGCTAGTAAGTAAAAACTGAAACTGACAAATTTGAGGAAAATCACTCACAGAACAGAAGTTGAATCATTGTACATATTTTGTTAGATATACTGTTAGGTTTCCTTTGAATATGTGACCACACACTAGCACAATAACTACAATGTGCTTAGAAAGCTTCTAGCTTCAGTCTGTCTTGTTGTTGCTCACCTGAAGGCAAGGACGGTACCTTTTCATTTTATGTCAGCGTCAAAGTGCATTGACTGAAACACATTATCTGTCATCTCAGTGTATTTGCAGGACAATGGCTGGACCTAAAGGCCTCCCATTTTAACAGTGGTGCGTGTCAGGGTTATTGCCGAGAAAGTGGTATTTTTCTCCGGAGGGCAGATGGAATTTCTCATGGGTGACTCAGAACAATTTTGGTGTCAAGAATTTTCAATTTCTCTAAAGCTGTTTTTGTGGACGGGTTTACTTTTAATGCATTTATTCTCAGATGATGAAAAGAAATGCGCCATTTTCTAACTGTAACTTGTAGATGACCTGACGTCTCCCATCATAGCTGCGATTAAGCTATCCAATTTTGCACAATTACTACTTCACTTTTTTTTTTTTTTTTTTAATGGGTATTCCC